>MU122256.1:105672-115796 GCA_014904905.1 Wilcoxina mikolae CBS 423.85
TAATCCATCACAACCAGGGCATTCCATGATCATGATTATTGTAACAATTTCAGCCCCAAACGTGCCTGGTTCCTGACGGGTCGTCCCGCGTTGTTTGAATGAGCTGCAATTCGAAGTCAGGGCAGCGTTGGCAGAGTTTCGGTTCAGTTCAGCTGGGGCTGAGAAAAAAAAACCAACATTTGTGGATAACCTGCACGCGCATAGATATGTATGTATGTATGTATGGTACCTGCCTTCCTACCTCGTCCGGAAGTGTTTGTAGTTATCTGCCATGCAGGTATGTTCTCTTTCAGTTCAGCCCTCGCTTCTTTTCTGCCACGCAATCTGTTCAATCATTGGTGTATCTATTGATATTGCAACCGATGTGGATATCGATGAGGAGATTCTATAGCTATCTACGGACCCACTCTCCGGAATAATGAAATAATGGATTGGAGTATGAGGAAGGAGGAATCGCATGGCTGCATGAATTGAACCCTCCTGATATGATAGGCCCCTGTGTGATGCACTACTTCCGAAGCCTCGCGCTCGGTATAGTATTAGACTTCCGAAGAAAAAGACAGACCCAGTTGCGGGAGTATACTTAGGCCGGCATCATAACTGGGGACATGGCCATGATGGAGAGTCACCACCTACCACCTGTATCAATTCCTCCAACTCGCCGTTTAACCTGCACTAATGCATAGATAGGCCCGGGCCGACTCGTCTCGTTCACCACCTAATATCGCTAGCCCTGGTAAGGCATCAATTTCAAGTATTCCCACCCTCCATGCCACAGACTCCGATTGAACTTTGCAAGTCGACCTCAAGGTGGATAGGGGAAGCTAGCCTACCCCTTGGGACTCTGCTCGGAACATCACCCACGAGTACCCGGGAGATCAAGTATATATCGTCTACGATCCCGGGACGTAGCTTAACAACAAACCTACGCTCATGTCCTGCACGATAAAACGAGTTTCGTCTACATACGTACCTTGATCCAATATTTTCGGTGTAGGCGTTCATGAACCCCGGGACGGCTCGTCTTGTGTGCAAGCTCAATATTCGGGTGCATTTATATCAACAGGATGCCGTAGACTTCCCCGAACCGCAAGTCCCAGGGTACTCGGACCGCATCTACTCGGTGGTTTAGGTACTGGAATAGCGTGCGTAAGGCCCAACGGTACCTTATTCTCGAGTAGATACGGTAAGCAGCAAAATCTTCGAAATCTAAGGGTTTGATTCTCCCGGTAAAACCAACCAAGCTGGACCTACGAATACTCCGCCGACGATCTACGTGCTTAGTAGGGTGAGGTACCCTCGACGTCAATTCCATGCCTTAGTGAATCAAGAGCCACTTCGCACCCGCAGTCCCTATGCATGTTCACCGTCATCCAAGTACCATTTCGGAGTGTAGTACCTGGGTTCTTCGCATTCTGTCATGTTTGATAAGTCACCCGCCTCTGACTTTTGAATAGATATCAGTATGATCAAGCAACATAGAATACCTGTCCGCACCAAGACTCCGGAGCGGTGATGTGGAGCTGTGGAGAGAAAGTTAAAAGAGTTTAATCACGTGACTTACCACTTCTCTCAGGGCCGTAACTCCACATTGAGGCGCTTCTAGTTGTTGCCCAGGGACAGATGGTCGAGGGTTTATTTCACTAAATAAAATTCGGAACTCTAGGAGTAGCCGTGATAGGGATTTCACCATACATATCGCGAAACACCGCTGGAGGATCTACAGTCGATCGAAATGTCCCCGGGCCGCCCAAGAAATCATCTACTTCCGAGGTATATGTAGTCCCGGCTCTCGCTCCGTCCACGGTTTAACTTGAAACCTTCAACGGTTACGCCGTACATTTCTGCCCCCATGCTTGTTTGTGGGACGGGTGAGAAGTCTGGTTGGTTTTCATGACGATGGTGTGAAGGGTAAACGGTTGGGATGGGTAGATAGCCTATACTATATAGAAAGTGGGATAGACTGGGGGCACCGAGATGTCCAATAGGTAAACGACTTTGCAGAAATGCCCGATTTTACGGGGAATTTGGGGACAAAAGACAATTGCTGTGAACATATGGAGCCCCCGGGGAGGCGAGATTTGATGGACATGAATGCTAGATTGCAGTGGAGGGTTCGATGATGCAGCATCAGATTATCATCAAGGAGGGGCGGGTTGTCGAGCGTAAGGAGCGTTGCATGGCAGTTGCCGTGCCGTGCGCACTTAAGGAGGGAGTTCGAGCTTAGTGCGCACTGCTTGAATCGTACTCCTTGTCCAGCGAACCAGCACGAGATGACACCCCTCACGCTGCGTGATAACCGATGATGTTCGCTATTCATCTCTGTACAATAGTTGCCTGGTTGGGAGTTTCACATATTCTCACTCGGGTCCTATCATCTCCCCATCATTCGTACGTATTTGTCGGAGCCCGTTGTGAAGGCATACATATGAGATGCCGATAACTGTTGCAAGCCCCACACCGCGTCCACTCGGTTGCGTGCTCGGTCCCATCTCTGCAGCACACGTATCTACAAGCCTCCAGTCCTTCCATACGCCATGCCTCACGCAGCAGCAGTAGCAGCATTAGTAGTAGCCTCCTTCCTCTTCTTCGCCTTCTTCTTCTTCCGATCTCGCTTCTTCAGACTCCCCATATTGGCTTTACAAACGTCAGCATAGCGAGCAAAGAACGCTTCGAGATCTTTCGGATCGACGACGGTCGCGATCTTGAGCCTTTTCGAGGAGTCTGTTTCGCCGTCGGTTGCGCGGACCAGGAGAGACGAGGGTGCAGCGTCAGTGGTGAGGAGCGGGTTTACTGCATCCGCGGGTTAGCGGCGGGTATGGTGGTGGCTGGAGGGATGCAAACAAACATGGCTTCTGAGTAAGGAAGATGCTGGATTTGTGGGCGCTTGTTGCTGCAGCAAGGAGCTCGGTGAGCTTGGCAAAGAACTGGAGACGGTGTGTGTTAGCTGTGAAATGCGACGGAGAGGAGAGGAAGAATGGCACCTCGTCGTTCGTGAGACGGACCTGCGGCATGGTCGCTGTGGTGTGGTGGTGTGAGGCTCGGAGGATGGAACGCTCGAACTAGTTTGGTGGGATGGGCGATCGGAGGCGGGAGCGGGGAAATAGATGCGATGCGGCTCAAGCGATTGCGATAGATAGAGTGCCAGCCCATTCCCTTGAAGACCGCTCGTGAAACATGCCCACGGAGGCGAGACAGGGCGTGTTTGGTGTTACCGCGGGGGGAGAGGAAAGGGGCAGACCGAACAGCAGGAAAGGAATGGCCCAGAACACCAAATCAACCAAGCTCGGTCATCGAGTCCCAAAAAGCATCGTCGCCATCTTTCCTTCCCAAGTCAGCGGCGTTGTCTACAGCTGGCAGAGCACACGCACACACGCACACAAACTGGTAGAGTACAAAGAATGACACCTGGAATGAGTGAAGGAATGAGCCAGACAGAACCTCAGCCCGCTTGCTGAATAAAGACAGTCGTGAACCATTCCAAAGTCCACCTGCATCTATCTCTTCCTGTTCTCCACCAATCTTCAAAAAGGATCTCAAAAGGAACCCCTTCTTCGCTCCAGCGCCTACGACCGTCGTCGTTTGGCTCTGTATTGGAAATACTCGCGCTTCAGGGTCGGTTGTCGCTGTCGGTGTCTGTCGCTAAAAAAAGTCCTATACAAGGCTCCCTTGAGCCTGAGCTTTGACAACCTCGTCCCTTTGGCAATAATCAAACACCTTGTATGACGCCTAATCAGTCCCAGCCCTCCGGCAATTCGCCAGTTTCTCAGGTACAGGTGCAACAGGAGGGCGCAATACTTTCTTCCTCAGCTCCACGCGACGAGGTGTTACTGTTCGCTTCCACCTCATCCGTAACCCACAACGACAACGACACACCTGCATCACCACCATCACAGCAACTACAAGCACAACTACCCGCCACAGATCTTTCTAGAACTGCCCTTAAACGAAAGCTGTTCGATACTGGCCACTCCACCACCGACGATCCCCCTGTTCGTCGGTCTCCTTGTTCCTTCAACAACAGCCGCAGCACTTCCCCTGCACCTCCCTCTCCATCGTCCGAAGCCACAACCTTTGCTGCTCCTTCTCCATCTACCTTTACCTCGCCAAACACTCCCTGTGGCGGTCGAGATTGTGACGTAGGATACGAGGACGACCATTTTTCGTCCAACACTACATTCAATAGGGCTACCGCCACTACGTTCCTCCGCGCTACCCCACCACCACTTGCCACGATTCAAACCGATTCCCACGACTACCACCACAACGACCACGACATGACCGCAACACCGGTCGCAGATCACGATGCCGCCCCTATAGCGACAACCCCGGCCCCTCCAACCGTTGAGGTAGCTCCGTTCCTGGGACCTTCAAATCCCATCAGCAAAAAGCCTCCCTCGCGATCCCAGTCCCCAGCCAAACGATTAAAGTCGGAAGAGCCTTCAAGCATCACTCTTGACGACGCCCCGGAACCGATGGACGAAGACACCACGACCGCCACCACTACGACCACGACTACGGCCATCACCGATGTTACTGATACCGAGGCGACGAGAAATAGGGAGCAGTCGGTAGATATGGTGGATGTTGCCCCTTCACCGGAGACTGCTGGCCCTACTGTCACGGCCGCCGAAGATGTGCCTATGGATGTGCCTGTAGATGTATCTGCGGATATGTCTGAGGATGTCTCTGTGGATGTTGTGCCTGCGGATGTGTCTGAGGAAGTGTCTGAGGAAGTGTCAGGGGATTCGTCGACGGCTACTTCCACTCAACCTTCGACTGCTGCTTCCTCGACCGCTGCTTCTGTGCTTGCCTCGCGACCTCCGCCTCCCGAGGAGCAGGTCGATATGGTAATCAGGAGCAAAACAATGCCTCTAACCGAGGGTGAGATAATGTACATGATTTCTGGGAGCTGGTTGAAGCGTTTCATGGCTCAGGATCCCGACTACCAAGGGGAGTTGGCGAAGGAGGAGCTTGGGAAGAAGGTCGGACCCATCGACAACTCCGATATCGTCGATACTACACAATTGGAGGAAATAGAGAAGAGGAAATCGGACGATAGTAGTATGTTTGCTCCTTTGGAAGACGCGAAGGACTACAATACGGAGACGGAGAATGATACTGACCGTCTAACTCTAGAGTCTATCAGTTCTGCAAGCTCGAGTTCTGCAGACGATGTCATTGCCGAGAACTTTATACCGATCAAGAATTTGCAGATGGGGGAAGATTTCGAGGCCTTGCCACGGGATGTATGGAATAACCTCATTTGGTGGTATGGGTTGGCCAAAGACTCCCCAATCATCCGGAGGAAGGTTGTCAATACCTGCGAAGAACGTGGCGCTGTGAACCTGCAGGTCGAACTTCACCCCCCTATGTTTACGGTGTATCGGTTGCGAGACCCTGCATTCACCGTGACCAAGGAGAGTCTATCCAAAGAAAAACAGGTGAAGCCAAAGAAGGTTGTAGGTGAAAAAGCGGAAGGGTTTCAAAAGTTCCTGAAGAAAATCAAGAGTTTGGCTGGTATCGAAAGCGGTCGCAAGGTCCGGCTTTGGATGTTGAAAGCCGAACAACTACCAACCGAAGAACCTACTGAGAAAGCTGCAAAGAAGCCTACAAAGGCTACGACCGGAACACTCAAACAGATGGTCCTCGACTTGCAAGCATTTTTAGCGGTGAACCCTGAGCTCATCAATATCCCAGACCATAGCACTGATTCCAAGTACAACGGCAACATGCGCCTTGGGACTGCCGGACTCGCTCTCGGAGGACCGATTGTGATAGAAGAACAATCGTCGAACGGAGAATGGATCAGTGAATCTCCAACTAAATCTACTACCAAGTTCGGAGAGATGATTACCGTTGCAAAGCACGGCTTAAAGAGTGCAACAACAAGCAAGAAGAAGCTACCGACTGCATCACCCTCGCGAAGCTCTAGTCCAGTCAAGATTGCGGTTTCGAAGCCGACGACGGCGGTGTTCGCCACAAGAGGCCGCGAGAGGACAAGGCCTCTGGGAACATGTGGACTCAGCAACTTGGGAAACACTTGTTACATGAACTCCGCTTTGCAGTGTTTGCGTTCGGTTGAGGAATTGTCAAAATACTTCCTTTGTAAGAACTTCTTCGTTATGGCGTGGGAGATATACTAACTGGAACATAGCTCATGAATACGAGAAGGAGCTAAACCCTGACAATCCTCTGGCACATTATGGAAAGGTGGCAAGAGCATATGCCGGATTGTTGAAGGCTATGTTTGCAAGTCATAGTCCAGTGTCTGTTGCACCAAGGGATTTCAAAAATACTGTTGGAAGATTTGGGCCTTCGTTTTCTGGTTATCAACAGCAGGACTCGCAAGAGTTCTTGGCATTCCTTTTGGATGGTATGCATGAGGACTTGAACCGAATCATGAAGAAACCATACGTCGAGAAACCGGATTCTACTGATGAGATGGTCGGCGATAAGGAGGCAATCAAGAAACTTGCAGAACAACATTGGGAAATCTATAAAGGGCGGAATGACTCGGCTGTTGCAGACCTCTTCGGTGGATTGTACAAAAGCACGCTTGTTTGTCCAGAATGCTCAAAGGTTAGCATCACTTTTGATCCGTTTATGGACTTGACGTTGCCGCTACCGATAGAGTCTTGTTGGAGCAAGGAAATCACCTGGTTCCCTGAAGACAACATGGCAACACATTCCACGCTCGTTCGTGTGCAAGTGGAGCTGCCGAAACAAACGAGCATAGGTGCGCTGAAGGAACATCTGGGTAAGAAATTTGGAGCCGACCCGAAAAAGGTAAACAAATTCTTGTGTTGTATCAATTTGAACAGAAGTTGACGGTGCACAGATGATGGTCTCGGAAGTCTACAAGTACAAATTCTATAAGCACTTCGATGATAGCGCGTCAGTATCCGAGATTCAGCCCTCCGATGAGTTGTTTGTGTATGAGTTGGAAGATGCACCAACAAGCTGGCCAGCCCCCAAGACAAAGACAAAATCCATGCTTTACTTTGATGACCCCCCCGAAGACCAAGCGGACTCAGAACGGCTGCTAGTGCCTGTATATCTGAAGCGAGAGCAGAGGGGCAATCGCAGATATGCCACCGAAGATGCATTTGGCATTCCTTTCTTTACCGTTTTAAACAGAGATGAGCAATATGATTACGAAACGATAGTGGAGAAGCTCGTTCAAAAAATTCAGCTACTTACCACCAGAAATCTGTACGAGGAATCCCATGTGGCCGAAGAACCCGAGGACGAGGAACTTGTCAATGCTTCTGAGGTTAAGGAAACTCAGGATGAGGAAAAAGACGGATTTGTGGATGTTACGATGAGGGACGCTGCGTCGACAACTGCATCGGAGGATGCAGAGGCAACCCTTGTCGCAGAAACCGGTCGCCGTAGGGTACCTCCTGAGACTGCAACTTTATTCACGATCAAGATCAGCAAGCGAAAGGAATCCGCTCGGCTTCCAGCCGGATGGTCTGCTCCAGATGGAGATATCGAACTTTCTTCGCGTCTGCAACCCAGCCGGAACAGGACTCCAACTCCGCCACCCCAGCAGCAGCCGTCTGCATTGTTTAGCGGCCTTGCTTCCGTTGGAAACTCTGGTCGCCGGACACCTGCCAGTCAGATTTCAGACGAAGAGGAGGAGTTCCTAGATGCCCCAGAGCCGACCGAAGATATGATGCAGGGCTCCAGTGATGAGGAGCTCGAGACGACCTACTCCGGTGCCGCCGCTGAATTGGATGCTTTCCCGGCCTCTTCTACTACCGACTACTATGGCGTGAGCAACAACAACTCGTCGTTGAATGTTTTTAATTCTCCACACTCTTCACCACTATCTGTTAACAATGGTCCTTTGGTTCGCCTTGGCGAGGCAATCATCATTGAGTTCAACGAGGACGGATATGACACTACTTTCGGTGGCAACCATCCGGATGATTTCCGCGGGTCATTCGCACCATGGCCTCTCCTTCAGGACCCCGAGTTAACTCGTCGAAGACAACTGAGGGCCGAGAAAGAAAAGAGGGGTACCCACTTGGAGGATTGTCTTGACGAGTTTGCGAAGGAGGAAGTTCTCAGTGCAGAGGATCCATGGTATTGTCCGAGATGCAAGGAACACAGGCAAGCAAGCAAGAAGTTTGAGCTCTGGAAATGCCCGGATATTTTGGTTATCCATCTCAAGCGTTTTTCGAGTTCGAGGAGTTTCAGAGACAAAATTGATGCGCATATTATATGCCCGACTGAGGGTTTGGACCTTGGGACCCGCGTTGGTGTTACAGATGGAAAAGAGCAGATTTATGATCTTATTGCGGTGGATAATCATTATGGTGGACTGGGAGGCGGTCATTATACGGCATATATGAGGAACTGGATTGATGGAAAATGGTATTACTGCGATGGTGAGTTCCTTTCCCTCCCTCAGTTTGGATACGCAAACTCGATCCTAACAAACATATCTCAGATTCGAGCGTTCGGGAAGCAAACGCAAATTCCGTCGTTACTCCCGCCGCATACCTCCTTTTCTACAGACGTCGCTCCAGCAAGCCTCTTGGCGGACCACAATTTGAGCGAATCATGGCAGCATGCGAGAACGGCACAGCATCCGATGAAGAAGATGAGCAACAACCTCTTTCTAGAGAAGCAACGCCATCTCCTACCCCTGGAACCATGATCGGACCTATCGCGCCGCCACAGACTGGGTTTCGGTTTGGATATAGTTCAGAACCAGTTGGGAATTCGACACTGTGGGGAGATAGTATTGCACCAGGTGACACTAAGGATGAAGATGAGCTCGAGCTTGAAATTGAACCGTTGGGTGGCGTCAGCTTGGATGAGGATACGCAACAGCAGACTGATGAGGGTATTGGTGCGGACCAGGAAGACAGCGAGGAACTGTATAATGGCCTGTTCGTACCTGCTGTTGCTGTACCGGAGGATGATCAGGTGAATGAGGTTAGAGTAGGTGAAGGGGAGGGATTGCAAGGGTAGGGTAGGGTAGGGGAAAAAAAGTAAAATCAAAGGGGCTTTAGACTCAGCTGCGCATTGTTTTGGGGGTTAATTACTATACATAGCTTCTTTTTTTTTTAAGGGGATAAATGGAATATTTTTTGAAAGTAATGATAACTTTGTAGGGGGTGTTGGGGGTGAAGTATTGAGTGATATATGTTGTTACACCAAGCCCACTTAGTATTTCTCTCAGCCTGAGCTGTGGGTTTATAGCATTCGAATGTTACCGGAAAGTTGATCCAAGACCTTAAGCTTCGACTCCTTCCATACCGAACTATTTCCCCATCACCACACACTCCAAAGCTTTGGGGGGGTTGGGATAAAAGAAACGGGATTTTCGCCCCCCATTTGTAGTTGGTGTGGTCAAGCAGATATTTACGGCTTTTCTCTGAGCAAAATCATACATTCCAGTGCCGGCTAACACAATCATGGCTGGGCGTTGGTGACGTTTTTTAATGTGAATGTACATACGACCATATCAGGTACCTTTTCAACGGGTAGAATCCACAAACACTTTCCCCTCTCCCTCTCCCTCTCCCTCTCAAAACCATAACCATAAATAACCCAAACAATTCCACGAATATACAACCCCTTTTAATTTGTTCTATGTACATAAAGAATAAAACCATGGGATGTCATGGTTTATTCAAACTAGCCTTCCGGCCGAATTAGCGAGTGTGAGCCGATGGAGCTGGAGGAAGGGGGGGGGATCTTCAAAAATGTCGCTGCCGGTCAAGCTTAGTCAAGCACTCTAAGAAAACCCAAAAAATGTAGGTATCGGATACAAATGTGGATAGGATAGGTGTATTAATTGGGTTTGGAAAAAAAAAAAAAAAAGAAAGAAAGTATGTACATTTGGGATACAGTGGTATATTTCCAATGATACATATATGTACGAGGCTGGGGACAAAAAGTCGTGAATAGATCACCGCGAGCACAAACAATAACACAAGAATTGCTATTTCTCCATAACAAAGAACACAAAAGAGGACTTATGGGGGGGGGGCGGATATTAGATATATTCTAACATCAGAGAAGACCACTTTGGATTGATTTTGGGGGTAGAGTGGATGTACATTTTTTTGTTTCACCTCGTGGTTGCGTTTGCACCCTTTCAC
>MU122256.1:133042-149604 GCA_014904905.1 Wilcoxina mikolae CBS 423.85
ACCATACAAAATTCGTACTCCAAGCATTTCAAATAGTCGTCGCCAAGTTGGCAACTCACGTAACAACACTCATTGTCAATTGTTAAGGTTCTCGCTTAAGATTTAGTTCCCACTTATCCTGATCTCATGATAATATCACATATTATTGTACGCGATGCAATATTTCGTCGTCAGAGCTGCACATTTCGCATTGCTATGTCTAATATTTACTAATATACAAATTTCTTTCATGTATAAAAGTGATCGACTTATACAATATGCGCAACGACAATTTCAAGTGTCCTATCTACTCATACAATAAATTGAATGCATCTAAGTCAATAGTATTATTTAAAAACCATTGACTATTATCTGGATCAGAAGAACTATGGAAGCATATGGGCTGCACACTGAATCATGTGTAAAGGGATGACATACGTCGATCCAACGCCAAAAAGGGGTTTTTGACGATAACTACCATCCTCCAAAGGTAATGTAGGTGTCTGATCTCGCTGCTCAACAATTACCATCCCCGGAACCTCGCGCATTGGGCCTGCAACCATTGTGGTGACAACGGCCAAAAGTGATCGTTGATTTGACTCCATATCCTCAATGACGAAAAGATATCATAATCTCACTGGAATTCGTCCTCTAGTCGACTTGAACTGTCCCTGCGTTCCATCCCAGAGTAAAACTGTATCATTTCGGGGAGGCTTATGCTTCCTCTATTGGTTGGTTCCAGTGCATCGCACAATGTGAATCGTCTGCTTGTCGCCTTGAAATGATGTCACTGGAATGGCTGCGGAATCATAACGACTGTATTTTGCGTTTTGTAGACGACGAAATTCTTCGTCGTTATCGACATATCCGGTGTAGTTACCATATCTTTTGAAACACCATACGATGTGATTTTGAAGTTCCCCTTTTGGCATTCCATACCAGAATGAGAGGTCTGCTAGAGACTTGATTCCTGGCCGGTGATTTTTCATCATTCGAATTGCTGGAGACGTGGGAAATAGATTTTGGTTTTCATGACGACGTTTTTCGGCGTTGAGATTTAGATCTTTGAATTGGAACACCTCATTCTGGGCTTTCGTGCGCAAAATCTGGAAAGATGGCTCTTGGCGGTTTGATTGTCGGTACGTATCTTTCAAGTCCATCATCGACCTTTCCGATAGTTCAGAGCTTACATTTGATAATTGCCCTAGCTGACGTATGTGATCTGAAAAGTGGTTCAACAGATGCATCTTGACAAAGTTGAAGTCAGACTCATCACTCAAGTGCGATGCTATTTCTGAATCGATTTGAATTTTGTACTCGTCGATGCGATGACGTTTTGCCGCTGTGGAAAGACGTGACCATGCAGGATCATTCTCGCGCTCATGTTGCATATCGATGGCAAACTGCTTTCGCAGAGCTTCGGCAACCATCTTGGTTGACTTTTTGGCACGAAAACGACTAAAGACGTCTTTGTGACGATGAAATTCACTGAGATAGCCTTCCATACATTTGATTGTCGCATCGGTATAGTTGTGATACTGAGTCATGAGGTGAAAGTAGATGAGGTTTTTGACACAGAGCATGGCGGATTTGAATGGACCTTGCTGCTCCGAAGAAGGATCGAAAAGCGTCGTCGCGACAATGGGAACAATAACACGGCCTAATGCTTTCATCTCTTTGCCACTCCATTGTGTCACGGCTGTGTAGGGCTTATTGAATCGAACAAATCCTGGATAATGAGGCATTATTGCCCAAAGATCATTGAATCAGTCAATTCGTTTGTGAAACTCCAAAAATGGCACTATCCACTCCATCAAATGCTTAAGAATACCGAGATAGATAGTGTGTAAAACATCAGGAACGATCAATGTATGCAAAGAAACACATTTCATATTCCAAAAGACGTCTTCCGTCGTCGCTACACCTCTTTCCATGAGATAATCATGTGTATGGTTTTGGTCTTGATTATCGAATCGTGTGGCTTGAATCATCTTTCGGAAATATAGTCGATAATCACGGCGTGGCCAGGTAGATTGATTGCCCTCTCCAAACGACGATTTCGGGGCTTCACACACCGGGCAACCTGGCTGTTTAATTGCATGGAGGTGAATATTTTCAAAGTAATCGGCCGTCCAAGCACAGATGATTGGAAAGCATTGTCGCATTTTTCCGTCAGCACAGAGCATGGGTTTTCCTTTCTCGAAAACAGCATCGAGAGGACGAAACATAATCTCAAAAACCCGTCTAAGCACTTACCGATTGTATTCTTGTTGCTCTTTGATGGCGGCTGTTTTTCCACGACCACGGTGATGATGCTTCAGAGGTACTGGAAGCAGGGCGACGACGACACTGGCAAGGCTCGAGGGCTTTGATCGAATCGTCGAATTAATGTTTCCAAGACTGAGGTAGATCGGCCATTCCTTTTTATCGCCAGAATAGTTGGTCAAATGCGTTTGATCAGAGCTGCAAAAGATCGGAACAATAGTGGAGCCGACAGGCTTTTTCAACTATGAAGAACATTTAATTATGACGACGCGTCGACGAAATAAAAACTCATACCTGCTTATTCCACCACCAATCGCATGTGTGAACTTCAGAGTATACTCTCTCCCCCAATTCAGTATAATTCTTAATCGGTGTATATACCATATGCTCTTTAAATGCAGATTGTTGGAGTAGAAATTCGATGCAGTCAATGGGGTTTCGATAGTAAAAACGCGTCTTTCCGTCGTCGCATAGCGCTTCTGAATTGACAGGACCTGTATAACTGACTTTACCAGATTTCCATGAGTCAATTCCAAGTGCATAGGTCATTTCATCGATTTTAGTGTACAGAGTATATGCAGATGTGAAGTTCGTATTTACCCCCTGAAGCTTCATCAGCTCATCGATAGCAACCCTACTCAGTTTGTGCTTGACACACCAGTGTGCCAAACGATATTCTTGCTCACAAGAAAACGGTGCCCATTGGTTGATTTCGTCGTCCAAAATGTCGAAATCACCATCTATTGCCTTTCCGGCTTCACGCGAGTTCAATGTCATCGATTGTAGTTCATTTGACTCGAAAGTCAGCTGTAGTGGATCCGTGTAGCCATTCTCATCGTCCTCACTTGAAGAATCGTCGTCGGAAAGTTGAAACGGGTCATTTGGACATAGAGATAAATAGTCTGGAAGTAGGATATCATTATCGGCGGTAATTGTGTATCCTTCATCTGGAATCTACTCCAGAGGCACGTAATTTACCCTCTCTGAATGGTGACGTCGAAGGTGATTGATGTATGCACCAGTATAATGGTAAACTTTATTGCAATAATTGCAAAGTGTACAATTAATCAAACTCATTGGATATATATTTTCGTCGTCACAAAGACGAGATGTGTAGTAGAGAAAATAAGTGCTTATTTTCGGCGGAGATATCCGGTAAAATCCCTAACCTCATGTTTCCTTTTTCGGGGAAAGGGATCCTATCGCACTTTGGCTTCATCCTCACCAGCCGAGTGCAATCATCAATTGTCTTACAGTTATCGCAACTTGGGAATCAGTACAAATGCTTTGCATATGATAGACGTCGATTCTGCGCGTCGCGACGATCTCCTCGATACTAAACTCGGCGTTCCCACGGTAGGTAACTGTCCCCTGGATACTGCATTTCGTACCTGACCTGAACTCGTGGCAAATGGGTTTCGACTTGACCGAGTAGGTTCTACGTTATGGCGGGGCAGAATCATTGCGGGGTGAATGGCGGGGAGGTAGATGTCTAACAATTAGATATTCGTCGACGAGACGCCGATTTGAATGTTTGACACATCGAAATTGGCATTTGAACGTGGAAATGCCTCAATTCTTTGCCGCCACAGACCAGGATTCCGGAAGTCAACTTCACCTAGTCAGCTCGATTACTATGGGACGACCGAGAAGAACTATATAATACTCCCATCTTCCGCCCGCCCTCCATTCTGCTTCTCATCACCTTTTCCTCCTTATTCCTCCATATCATCATTACCTTAATCTCATTTCAAGTTGATATCGCCGACGTTCAATTCCATCTTTGCAACCCTCGAAACCCATCTCTATTGTTTCGTATAAAATTAGGACCCATTCTCAACGTAAATTATTTTGCCCTGTTCGAACGATGAACTTCGTCGTTGGACATACTAACTTTGTCTAGATGCCGATTCAACAACTCAAAGTATGGGCCGCGGAAAAGGGTATCGGGAAATCTAATTGGACATTGGAAGAATTGGGGCTCTACGAAGAGAAGGGAACAACAGGCAAGAAGGCCAATCGCATCAGATAGTCGATTTTTAGTATCGCTTCGAGCCTTGATATCTGCGGCAAAAAGGAAGCAAGCAAAGCCGAATGGGACGGTATGATCAAACAATGCATCAATTCAATCCCCGATTTAGCTGGTCAGAGAGCGCGATTTCGTCGATAGGAAGCGGATCCTAGTGCCAATAATGTCGATGGAAGAAAATGCAAAATCGCCATTGACCACGTTGCGGAAATGGCCATCAGGAGGAGGAAGGGCAGATCGCCTGTGGAGATTACACCAAAGAGAAAGCGAAACGTCGAATCAGGTACGTTCTGCATCGTCGTGATCACTTTTTCAAAGCTGACAAAATTAGATGGTGATGAGTACATAACGCCAATCAAGCGTCGACGTCCAGTGACCCCTCCCGATGAGGAAGTGTTCAATTATACCATTGTATACGTCGATCCCGTCATGGCACAGAAACGCGATGGAGAAAAGAACTTCCGATGGCAATGGTCCAATAAGGATGACCTTTCGTTGTTCACAGTGCTTACGAGCGTCATCGAGGCTACGATATTGGCCGTTGTAAAGATGGTGAATGAAGGGATGCCTGATCCCTCACGGAGAATCCGGGAATTGTGGGGTGTCAGATGTGAGCCGGGCGATGATGAAGGACCACGAGTTGGAGATGTGGCTCCCATATTTAACGACAATACAACACTTGCATGGCTTCGATCGACGACCAATTTGGAAGCCCGAACGGTTTATTGCGTTCTACTGCGAAACGACGAGGTTCCGAATACTCCAATGCTTGCGGGAAGGTCATTCCAACCACTCGACGAAATCCTTCCTCAGGAGGAAGAGATGATCGACGACATAGGCGAAGAATCCGACGACGAATTGGCATCTTCCAGACCCAGACCTCGCAGCCTTCCATCGTCCCTAGTAAATCTCGTGGCCAGGGATAAACTTATTGTAAGGGCGTACGTCCGTGTACGGCTTCATATAAGAGTGTCGATACGGTTGCACACGTGGATTCGAGAATAAGATAGATAGGTGGGTTCAATAGGTAAGGTTATCGATGGCGTGCAAGAGCACTCGCACGAGCTGACTATATACTGGGCGGATGTGCGGTTACCCGGCCGCCATTACATTATCCCCCTCTTTATCTGCAGACCTCCTGGGCTGCATACTCGTACATGAAGAGAAGAAACAAATCCAAGCTCGTACGCCCTCGTACGGCCTCGTAAATCCCGCTACCGATCGGTACCGCTCCAGGGTGACCTTTCGGTGGATCCGGCGCACGGGGAAAGTCCACCTCCAGTGGTAGGTGGTAAAACCCGTGCTGTCGCCATTTGTACCGGGCCGAGATCCAATAAGAAGAGAAGAGAAGGAGAAAACAAGAAGGAAACGTCCAATTGACCCCTGTAACCTCCATATCTCCATATCTCCATATCTCCATATCCAAGCCCTCGGTATACCGTAGCTTTCATCGTGCAGGCTCGGTGGTGCTCATATCGGTAAGCATCATTGGCTCGCGTCATCGATCAGACGCGTATCGGCATCGCGGAGAAGTCATTTGCCTAACACGTGAGCATCCAAGAGAAGATCGAACTTACAATGTAATCAATCAAGTGCGAAAGCTTGTGCAAAGCTTATGCCCTTCGTGTAATCATTCTCCGTAAGTGCACTTCGTCTGTGCAATGCTGACACTCGTAGGTGCGCTTCGGAGCTTCCGCTTAGATCGTAGGAAGGTAATCGTGAAGTGCGCTTCAGAGCTTCCGCTCAGATTGTAGGAAGGTAATCGTCAAGTGCGCTTCAGAGCTTCCGCTCAGATCGTAGGGAGGTAATCGTCAAGTACGCTTGAGAGCTTCCGCTCAGATCGTAGGGAGGTAATCGTCAAGTGCGCTTGAGAGCTTCGTATTTCGATTCAGGTGCACTTCGATAAGGTACATGCACTTCCGTGCAAACGATGATCGTGATCGCGTCTGCTTGAAATCCGAATCGTCATCCCACCAACCGTCATTGACTACTCTTCGCTTCGTCCTTCGACATTCGGTTGCCCTCCGACTTTTGCCCTTCGACCATGCCCTTCGACCTTCGACTCTCCTTCGCAGACATCACCACCTGCCCATCAAGGTCGGGGTGGAGATGAATGCCGGTTCGTATGGTAGTCCGAGTCGCCTGAGCGGCCTCGGGACCATAAAGTAGCAGTAGCCCGAGCCGCCTGAGCAGCCTCGCGACCATAAAGATGCTCAAAACACTGAACCGAGATGCTTGTCTTAATTCGTCTTTGGGCCTTATAGCGTCTTTGGGTCTTATTTCGTCTTCGGTTTCCTTCCGTCTTTCGACTTCGCGTTGAGCTGGCGTGTATCGACGCGTCAAGAAAAGGAGTAATGAGACCCGTAGGATATCTCGATGATAGGTAGATCGGGTGTATTCGTGTGACTTCTCGATGATAGGTAGTGAATAGTAACGCGTCGAAAAGGGGTAATTCACGAATTCCGTGAGCGAAATGTATCCAATTACTAAAGATCGATAACAGTGTAAGGGCGTACGTCCGTGTACGGCCTCATATAAGAGTGTAGATACGGTTGGACACATGGATTCGAGAATAAGATAGATAGGTGGGTTCAATAGGTTAGGTTATCGATGGCGTGCAAGAGCACTCGCACGAGCTGACTATATACTGGGTGGATATGCGGTTACCCGGCCGCCATTACACTTATCCAGAGGAGGCTTATTCGTCAAAAACGATATTTGACGATTATTCAGAACAGGGGCCACACCATTTACAGTGACGACTATTTACCCCCAGATCCGGAGGAGGAAAGTGTCAATTGGCTGTGCGACCATAAGTATTTGGTCCACCCTCCATCTCCAGGTTCGGAAGCCCATCTGAAGCCTAATGAAAAGCGAAAGAAAACCTGAGACGATGGAAATTGTCGTTGGCAATTTGCTTCGGGATTTGACTGGGAATGGGTTTTCGCTCGGGTTATAATTTGCTTGGTTTTTGCTTGGGATTTGTTTACTTTTGTTTGGTTTGGTTTTTGCTTGGGTTTATTTTGGGGTAATTGGGTAGCAATGGAATAGGTTTTCTTATGCGGTGTTTGTGTAGTTTGAATTACGATATTCGTTGTCGCCTCGACGTTTTCAATTGTAAGCTTAAATGCTCCAAGACATAATTTTTGGTGTCCGCGATTTAGTGTCTGCGCTACACCCAATGGGATTTCAGACACTAATTGAGGTTCATACGATGATTGCCATTTCAAGCTACCTTGCCGATGTGCTCAAATACTAATACACTTTTCAAATCTAATTTTGGTTGTCGAAACGACAAATTCCGTGGTCTATACCATAAATATACACTACGCTCCATTGCCTATACCGTAAACATACACCACACTCCGGTGCTCTCAGTATTTCAACCCTAATCTGGTCAGCGGTATGCAGCCCAATGTTCCTGACTACGATTTTCGCTTTTTAGACGAATGAAAATTCAGTAGACTAACCTCTTTTCAAGCGATGGTACGTGTTATGACGGGAGCGGCCAATATCAGGACGGGTAGCTCCGTCCACCATATTGGTTGATCTACAATAAAGAACGTCCATCCGACGACTATTATCGTCTTATCTTTTACAGTATTCATACACTCTGTATCTGGTTTAATCTACGCTCTTTATATTTCATTTATTCTTTCGTTATTACACACTCCTTTCCAATCAAATGACTCGTAGGCGCAAGCATTCTCCACCTCCATCCAATTTAAATCATCGACCATCCAGACAAGATGATGATGCCGATAACGAGCTCTCAGAAATTCCTGATACGTACGATTATCGCCGCCTTAACGACGAAAATGCACAATTCTCCTCTCAAAGACGTACTAGCAAGCGCTCTGCTCTTCGCCAACTAACTCCTCCTTGCGCCCAACCTCACGCCCCGAGTTGACGAGAGGTCCATATTGAAATCGATGACGATTATGAGGAGGAGCAAAGGACTCCCAAGATTTCTCGCAAGAAGGTATGGACTCTGATAATGAGACGACGATATTCGTATTCTAATCATTATTATAGCGCATGACACGTAAGGAAAGGGGTGAGCACTGTGTGGTCTTGAAAGAACTTTGGGAGGAGTGGAACCTATTGACGAGGTGACAGGACAAATAGTTGGAGCAGAATACGGTATCCAACAGATGCTTTCCGGTGTTGAATCATTGGTTCTTGCCGAAGTGAAGCCCATCGCCGGCAGATATGCAATGTTCAATAACCCTTTCGCCACTAATGCTGTCAAGACCACCCAGATCCACTCGTGGTGGCATCATTATGTCACAAAAGTCGATCCGGCAATGAGAAACACCGACCCTCCTCGTGCATACATTTCGGTGGTATTTATTTCATCCTCTCTACGACGATTTTAGTCTGACAAGATATTAAGGCCCTCGGCAAGATTATCTCCTCACGCTCGGCAATGGTCTATAAGTGCAAGGAGAAGGTGGATTCCTTGTATGGCTTCAAAACAATGGACCAGGATGGAGTCAGACAACGCGTCGCACACCTCCTTGATCGAGACCGATTCATATGTCCTGAGCGGACGAGAACGGTATGTCTTTAAACAATGTCGAAATATGTCGTCTAATATATTATTTTAGGATTGCAAGTATCGTTTCGCGGCGACCGAAATCGTGGACCTACTTTACGAGATATACTTTGCAGGAGTAAGACAATTGGGAATGAAAGACCGTCGAATGATCGATATGATCAATTCGACATTCATTGTACTTGCTGCGACTGCGATTCACCATTGCCTTGGAGCATGGAAAACCGGAGAATACAAGGCACCAGCTGAGTTTGGCCCCGGTGGAGGTGCACATCGTGAGATCACATTCAATCATATTTGCTTATATATAGTAACTGTCGCTGCATAGTTGTATTTCGTCGTCTCGAAGCCGAGTTCCTTTCTACCTCACCCGAGATTCAAACCAAGACGATCGAAGACGTCAAAATGATGATTCATCGAAGGCAGAGATGGACAGGAGTTGTCGAGGTGAATGCATCAATGCCGTAAAATGACCAGGGAGTACACGAGGAGGAGTACCTGTCGTATGTCCCTGAAGAGCTTGCCGATGTTTCCGACAACACATTTCGTCGTATGACCGCCGAAGTTGAAGCTGCGCAATCTGCACTCCTACCAAGTCGCGTGCAACATGATATCATCTCCAGTACTGTTGATGTCAGTGGCACCAGCAACACCAACACCAACAACATCAACAACAATTGCAATGATGATTTCAATGTTGCGGACACCGAAAAAGTTAGTTCAGAGGATTATAGGAGCTTTGACTTCAACATATCTGTCCTCAATAACTGTTGAGAGAGCGAGTGTGGGTATCTGACGGAGGGAATATACATAATGGAGAGGCGACACTTATTTTGGTCTTCGCGATATGGTTTTTTGGTTCTTAAGATCGTTGTATTTCTTTTTCGCAATCATTGTACGGTCACTTGTAATCTTTAGTATCGTAATTGTCATCGGTCAGTAAGCACTATATAAAATTAACGGTTTACTGAAAACATATTTGCGACGACCATTTGTGATGTCAACTCGTGAAAATTAACAACAATTATTATCATGAGAATAGATACTAACTTAAATCAAATGAACAGCCTTATCAATTTGAGTAAGTTGAGGAAGACTACTATCGTGAGTTTGGAAAATTAAGAGAGCGTAAGGGATGGCCATACAAAGTAAAAGGGGTTTGAATAAAGCCAATGAAGGCGTATTTCAAACATCTCGACGATGAAGACAAGATGATAGTTTTTCGCCTCAAATGGGGTCACGATCCCATTTGAGCCCATGGTATTTGACTTCACCAAAGTGTTGACGAAAGTGGTATGGAGAGTTCACGGAAATAAAAGTACAACCGGAGCTCGTTCATTAAAGAATACCAAAAGCTTCAGAACGTCGTCGCTACGATGCAACTCGAAGGCCCATTCTCGCCAACGCCCACATTGTGTTTCGGCCTTCATGGGCGCAGCACGTTGAATAAGCTTAATCAACACAAATCTGTTTTTGCTGAAGTAGAGACTAACTATGAAATCCACGATAAGGAGATGCTAGCAATAGTATCTGCCTTTAAAGAATGGAGACGTTATCTCGAAGGTGCAGCACATCAAATCAGTGTGTTTACCGACCACAAGAATCTTGAGTACTTTACCACTACCAAGATACTGAATCGGAGGCAAGCCCACTGAGCACAGGAACTAGCTGGTTATAATTTCAAGATATTCTACCGACCAGGCAGTACAAATGGGAAACCTGATGCATTGTCTAGGCATTCAGAGTACTGCCCTAAAAAAGGAGGAGATAGTATCGAAGAAAACGAAATTCAACCAATACACCGCGTTTTAAGGCCCGATCAGTTGGTAACATCTGAGAGGGAAACAGTCTAGGCGACAGCAGCGAAGCTACGAGGCGAACAGATAATGATTTCTTCTGCGAAGTTGAGGTCAATTCCAGTAAACAAGTTCAATTCTTGGTTTTTAGAAGCAGTGGTAGGCGCTGGAAATAACGATGCTGCATGGCAGGAAGAATACGTTAGAGCAATCGAAGGAAGCCCAAGCCCTGACATCTCTTTTGAGAACGAAGCCCTTTATTATAAAGGCAGGCTGTGGATCCCAGACGATCTATAGTTACGAAAACAAATACTCGATACAGAGCATGATTCGAAGGTAGCAGGACATATGGGTCAGGACAAGACAATTGAGCTGGTTCGAAGGAACTTCTTTTGGCCAGAGATGGAGAAATTTATCGAAGACTATGTCCGCTGATGCCCTGAATGTCAAAAGAACAAAGCAGCTGGTCACGCTCATTACGGTCTTCTACAATCTCTCGAATTAGTGTATCATCCATGGGATTCAATCTCTATAGATTTCATCATCGATTTACCTGTATCTGATGGTTGTTCATTGGTCTGGATCATCCTTGTCAGGTTCACAAAGATGGCTCACTTCATACCACTGAAGGATGGCGAGAAGAAAGCCACAGACCTGGTCAAGATCTTCCTGAAAGAAGTATGGAGGTTCCATGGTCTGCCATCGAACATTGTATCAGACAGAGATTCCAGGTTTATATCCGCGTTCTGGTCTTCTTTGGTTGAAGCTCTCGACATTCAGTTGAAGATGTCTTCACCATTTCATCCACAGACTGATGGTCAAACGGAAAGGGTAAACCAGACGTTAGAGTACTACCTGAGGAACTACTGCAATTACGAACAGGATAACTGGTCTGAGATGTTGCCAATGGCAGAGTATGCCTACAACAACTCACTTACTACCGCTACTGGCCTGTCACCATTCTTTGCGAATTATGGGTTTGACCCTCGAACCAATTGGCCCATCGAAGCTGAAGCAAAGAATCCAGCATCAAGGAACTATGTTCACTGGATGTCAAGCGTACATGACCTGTGTCGAAAAGGCTTAGAAAAGGTACAAGAGAAAATGGGGAGGTATCATGATAAGCGTACTAAGGAACCTCCGAAGCGTTCGGTTGGTGATCTTGTAATGCTAAATGGAAATAACCTTAAGACCAGATTCCCATCTAGAAAGCTAGATGCGAAGCTACATGGTCCTTTTAAGGTGCTAAAGGCACTTTCACCTACCACAATAAAACTTGAATTGCCTAAGCATTGGCGAATCCATAATGCTTTCCATGTCTCTCTCATCGAACCATATCGAACGGCCACTGTTCCAATCAGACCTGCACCAGAACTCGCTATCAGCGAAGGAAATGAACTAGGCTACCATATGGATGGCTATGAATACGAAACAGGTTATGAAGTTGAGGAGATCATGGGCAGCCAGTATAGCAAGGATCGAAAGAAGGTATTATATTTGGTTAAATGGATAGGGTATCCAGACAAAACAGATTGGACTGAGGAACCTTATGAGAACTTCGATGATAAAGGGTTGTTGAAGGACTATCATAAGCGGAACCCACAGGTGGCTAAGGACAAGAGGTTGCGCTAGTACCTTTTCCCCACAAAGGGTTTTTAACAGCTAGCAAGACACCTAGGAATGGAATTGGTCTTTGGGCACAAGAGGTTATATTTTACCAAGAAGGAAAAGGAGGACTTTGGATTTTTGGCACAAGAGGTCATTTTTTACCAAAGCAACGAAGAACAGATTAGTATGATCATTCAGAGACGAACTCTGTTAGGGAGGAGGTAGTGTTACACCTCACAAGCTGTACATCACCAAAGGCCATCGGAGCGGAAACACCAATGATCACTTGACGATAGCCACATCGGGATAGTACAGGTGCCATCCCTGGACATCATCGAAACTACATAGAAAATCACTCGCAACCAACTTGAACAAAATCAGATGAGCTGTCATGCAGTCAACCACACTACTGATCAGCGATCAAAGGTGTCTATTGGAACGATACTCTGCCAGCTCATGCCATCGATAATGTCAAGTCTGCAGAGAGGCTGAAGATACGAAAGCACCTGCGTTTGCAGCATAGCTGACGAAGCCTCTGATGTTCCTCATGATCGAAAGGATACCATTCGCCTGGAAGCAAAGAGATCGAAAGGATACGATAGGTCCGGACCACAGAAGTCCGAAGGACTGATATCAGTAGGGGTTCTATTCGTCTGAGTTAGAGATCTGAGCAGAAAGATGCGGAAGGTCCGAAAGAGCGGTGAAGGGCAGGAAGGGCATTGGTTCGAAAGGAAGGTTAGGTAGAGGAGCTCATGAGAAGAGCGTAGATAGAAGTAATTGTTAAAGCGAGAGGATAGAGGTATAAAGACCTCTAGAATCTCCGAGTACGTCCTCGTATGGATAGATACTTAAAGATACGGTTGCAAACGGAATAAGTGATAAAGATATCAATTGTACGGTATGTAGGTAAGATAATCGCTAGCGTGCCAAAAGCACTTCGCGAGGTGATTATATATGAAGGGCGCTTACCCGGCATCGGCAGCCGAGTGCGCTAGGGAAGGCCAAGTGCACCTGGGAGCCAAGTGCGCTTGGGAGAGCCAAGTGCACCTGGGAGCCAAGTGCACCTGGCACCGCCATTACACCGAGGGTAGAAGGGAAAGCTTCTTGACGAGGAGAACAAGCCTTAACAATATACGCATTGGAAAGCCAAACATCTTTGTCTTGAATCTTTATCTTTAGTGACTTTCACATCCTGAGCGAATCTTCATAACTTCCATCTCAAGCAAGTCCTGAAAGCAGTAGGGATACTACTTGTACTGGTAAACCTGGAGTGACGCTCCCAGTGTTACACTGAGTATAGTGACCTACATCATCTCGAGCCACATGTCTGTTTTTGGTGCGAGTGTCCAAAGAACGAACTTGAAGATTATGTCCCTCCTGACAAGCAATACCCCCGGCGGGATCACAACCTATATAGAATGCTCAGCGAGGCCAACACCAAGGCAGCCGATGCCGAACTCTCGTCCCACCATGTTAACTGAGGATTCAACGTGTTTCAACATATTCTCTGTATCGTGAGCAACTTCCCGAAGCCCGACCTCCTCCATACAATGCAGATCGGCATGCTTGACCACCTCCAGAACTGGATTTTCCACTTCATGAAGACGTACGAACGGCTCGACAAGTACAATGGAATCTGGTTATCCGTGCCTGCTTACCACGACCTCACACCAAATAATAAGTCATATGAGGAAGTTCCTCAATGGAATGGGAAGGAGATGAAGAAAATGAGCCGGTACCTGCTTGGAGTTGTAACTCAGACTCTACGAGGCGGAAGCCCAGCTCAGCATCCCATATTCAATCGCGCAATTGAGTGCACACGGGAATTGTTAGAATTCTATATGTATGCTCGATATAAATCTCACGATGATGCGACATTGAGCTACATTGAGGACGCCTTGTGTCGCTTTCACACATTCAAAGATGTGTTCTTACTCGGGCGAGCCGGCAAAAAGACGAAGGCCAAAGCCAATGCCCTGAGAACGGAACTGGTGAAGAAGCGAAATGTAGACGAGGAAACACATGCTGAAACTTGGATGCCGTCCAAGAAGCGGCATGAAATGAACGCCTGGTGGGATCATATTAGCCACGAGATAGATGTTTCCAAGGAGTTAGATGCCGACTTCAACTTTCCGAAGATCCACTTGATGTCTCATTGGGTCAAACAAATTCGTCGATACGGAGCCTTACAACAGTATTCTGCCGAGAGACATGAACAAGTACATAAAACGAACCTGTAATGGCGGTGCCAGGTGCACTTGGCTCTCAAGCGCACTTGGCTCCCAAGCGCACTTGGCCTTCCCAAGTGTACTTGGTTGCCGAGGCCGGGTAACCGCCCTTCATATATAATCACCTCGCGAAGTGCTTTTGGCACGCTAGTGATTATCTTACCTACATACCGTACAATTGATATCTTTATTACGTATTCCGTTTGCAACTGTATCTTTAAGTATCTATCCATACGAGGACGTACGTCCTTACACTATAATCGCTCTTCAGTCACCAGATACGTTTCGCTCACGGGGTTTCGTGATTTGTTTTCTTTTTCGATGCGTCACGACACGTACACAAACAGACGATTTGTCGATTTCATACAATTGCAGCCACAATGCCCCCAAAGAAGTCATCTACAACCCAATTACGCGTCACTGACAAACGCGACAGCGAGGATTTCTTGCAGGCCGCAACCTCCGCGTCCGAGAACCAAACACGTCGAATCACCAGGTCCAGGACCACTCCGGCGGCCTTATCAGAGGTCGAGATCGACGACGTGGAAGACAATGATGAAGTCGACGACGACGCGAACGACGAAGATAAAGTCGATGACGAGGAGGAGGTCGACGACGGAGACGAAGGTCACGGCGACAATCGGGACGACGGATTCAGATCCATGATCACCGACGAGGATCTTAGCGAAATGTCGGCCCAATACAAGATGCTAAAGAAGATGTTCGAACAGCAGGCCGTATGGTTAAAGGCCGAGCGAGAACGATTGGCTTTCGAACGAGAGAAATGGGCCGCCGAACGCGCAGCTATGACGCAGGCGAAACCCGCAATCTTCGCCATGGTTGACCCCGTACGATACTGCGGCGGAGCCAAGCAGGTAGACAAGTTTATCGACGTATTACGCTCCAACTTCGACTCGCACAAACACTTGTTTCCACGTGGCGGACGCGATCTACGCGCAGACTCCGACCCCTGTTTGGAAGATTTTGACCTCTTCGCACAAGAGATCAACAGAATATATGGGGACAAGGATCGCCGCGGGAGAGCGGTGATAAAGGCGATGGACAAATACATCCAATTGTCCAATGAGCCGGTTAGAGTCTATGCGAACCGTGTAAAAGCTAATTGGAGACAGGCGGGATGGACCATACAGAGGAACGAGCAGATGCTTTACGACATGGCCTGGGCAGGACTCCGGCACGTACTCAAAAGCAAGGTTGGGCCGATAACCCCCGCTTGTGGAAGGTTCGAGACAATCGAGGACCTTTTCGACAAAGTCGCAGCCTCAGAGATCATACACACCGACAAGAGACCTGGCAGCCAGCAGCAGCAACAGCAAAGGCAGCCGGAATCGTCCCAAAAAGGCGGGAAGCGAAGTTACCGGCCATCTATTTCAGAACCGACGACCAAGAGGTCGACCAACGATAAATCCGGAGGTGGCACTCGCGGCAAATTGACCCCAGCACCATGGGTCTCAAAGGAGGTCTTTGATAGCACAAGGGCTAACAAGCAGTGCACGCGGTGCAGAAGCAAGGGCCATAAGCATTTCCAGTGCCCAATTTACAGTGTCGCTCATGCGCACGAATCGAGCTCCAACCATGGTGGAAGTCGCGGCGGCGGCAGTAGCGGCGGCGGACACCAAGTGAAGCGCCAAAAGTCATTCGATACTCAGCAGTCAAAAAACTCGCATACCTCTCCCGGCACCTAGCCCGGCGGGAGAGGCTGGACGAAGAGGAGTTAAGGTTAGAGAGGTTGGGAATGAGATCGTTGCTGGCGACGATAGATGAGATCCAGCCCCACCGAATCGCTCTCAAATCGAGGGTCATCCTTGAGCCCCCCAGGGCTCTCCTGTCAAGTCAATACTTATGTGGTACAGAGAAGCCGGATTCGTCTTACATTGTTCACGAAGTACTCGTACAAGATCGACACGGCGAGATGCAGCGCATTCGGGCTCTGATCGACTGCGGCGCGACGAGCATCTTTATGTCCACAAGGCTGCTCAGGCGACTCGGGCTACAACATGAACCGGCATTCACAGCTACGCAGGGCCTCAATGGCCAAGTGATGATGTCTGCAAAGGACAGCCGAAAGACGAGAGTTT
>MU122256.1:152080-175344 GCA_014904905.1 Wilcoxina mikolae CBS 423.85
CATGCCCGCCATGGAATCAACATGCCACTGCCACCACCGTCACGACCCTGGGAAGGCGTCACCATGGACTTCGTTACAGACCTGCCAGAATCACCCGCGTCCGAATACACGGGGATCCTAGTTATCGTTGATCGACTGACAAAGATGGCGATCTACCTGCCCTGCAGAAAGGATATCGACTCACCGGAGCTGGCCAGGCTCTTCTTCGAGCATGTGATCTGCAAACACGGCGTCCCTGACAACATCATCACCGATCGGGGCACCCAGTTCACGAGCCGATTCTGGGCGAGGGTCTGCAGTCACATGAGTATGGATCACCGACTGTCGACCGCATTTCACCCGCAGAAGGACGGCCAGACAGAACAGCAAAACCAGACGATGGAGCAGTATCTCCGAGCCTTCTGCAACTATGAGCAGGATAACTGGGTGGAGCTCCTACCATTGGCCGAATTCGCGTACAACAACGCCGTGCATGCTTCGACGAGGATGACTCCCTTCTGGGCCAACTACAACTACCACCCGACGATGCAGTTCAAGGCACCCAGGGACTTAGTTCAAGCCCGCTTGAAGTCGGAAGCCCAAGCGGACTCCATGGCAACCGCCCTCGAGGAGACACACTGTACCCTCCGGGAGAACTTATTGGAAGCCCAAGCCCGCCAGACGAAGTACGCTGGCGGCAAAGAGATGACGTTCGAGGTCGGGGATAAGGTCTGGCTCTCGACTCGGAACATTAAGACGGCGAGGGCATCAAAGAAGTTAGATTACAAGTGCGTGGGACCGTACACGGTGAGTAAAGTCATCAACAAGAATGCTTACAAATTAGACTTGCCAAAGACGATGCGTATTCACAACGTGTTTCACGTCTCCCTGCTTGATAAGTACTCGCCGCCGGCCATCGGCCAGCCGCCTTCGCAACCGCAACCGACGATTGTCGACGATACGGATGAGTGGGAGGTCGATCGGATTCTCGATTACAAGCGACGCTACCGGAAGATCCACTATCTCGTTCAGTGGGCCGGTTACAACTACCTACGCACGAGCTGGGAGCCAGCAGAGAACCTCGAGAATGCTCAAGAACTAGTCGACGAGTTCCATCGGGAGCATCCAAGGAAGCCACGGCCATAATCGATGTCGCCGCGGACGGTTCAGAGGTTGAGGATCCAGGGTCAATTGGACGTTTCCTTCTCTTCTCTTTCTTTTCGTTTCTTATGGATCTCGGCCCGGTATAAATGGCGTCGGCACGGGTTTTACCATCGCCACTGGAGGTGGAGTTTCCCCGTGCACCGGATCCGCCGTGAGGCCGCCGTGATGGCACCGATCGGTCGCGGGACTTATGCAGTCGTACGAATGGCGTACGCACCTTATCTTGTCTTTCTTAATGTATATATGCTGCAGCCCAGGAGGTCTGCTGATAAAGAGGGGGATGATGTAATGGCGGTGCCAGGTGCACTTGACTCCCAAGTGCACTTGGCCCTCCCAAGCGTACTTGGCTCTCAAGCGCACTTGGCTCCCAAGCGCACTTGGCTCTCAAGCGCACTTGGCCTTCCCAACTGTACTTGGTTGCCGAGGCCGGGTAACCGCCCTTCATATATAATCACCTCGCGAAGTGCTTTTGGCACGCTAGCGATTATCTTACCTACATACCGTACCATTGATATCTTTATCACGTATTCCGTTTGCAACCGTATCTTTAAGTATCTATCCATACGAGGACGTACATCCTTACAGAACCTCAAGGACGGTTGGAACACCTGCAATCACAATCTCAACTACCTGCCGCAAGTAATCACCTTTCAGCGTCGCATTCTCTGCTTTGAAATCAGAGAGCTGAATCTCCAAGCCCTCGCTCAGCGTCCGGGTAACAGCACTGCCGCCTGCCAAGTCCTCTCATCCGGTGCTGATATTGCTGACCCCCTGAGCTCCCCGTCATATGCGAAGCCCGAATTCATGGGACCCCAAAACCGCAGTGATGGAAAGTATCCTGACGCTATGATCAAAGACTACAGAGCATTACTCGACAATATGCAAGACGCAATGCACCGTGTGACAATATACAATGGCATGTAGGAGTTTCTCAAGCATAAGAGTCGTAACAAGATGTATATATCAGATTAAAAACTGCATGCAATGGAGCTCTGTATTTACCATGGTATTAAGGTTCAGGTTGAGGATTTAGAAGGTGAATGCATATCTCAGATGTGTCAATGCACAGGAAGCCATTGCTGGCGTGGAGGGAACCGACGGAACGACTGGGTGTGGGTAAAGCAATGTCCGGGGAGGTGTTATGGCGCACTGAATGGTCGTTTCCCGTGGCAACTGCAACGACTATTCAAAATCAAGCTCCTGAACAAGGACGGAGCTTTCCCTGAGTACTGGTTAGCCCTGGGGCTCACCACAATACCAGAAAACTTGGGTAACTTGGATCCCGTCTCGAAATTTGTATAAGTGAGAAAAGCACCGGCAGCCATTGCTTTGCAAGTTTTCAGTGTGGGAATTATCGTCGGCTGCGTGTACGTAGTTCCAGAGATAGCTACTAGTAGTATGACAGGAGATGGACGGAACGAGCAATGAATTGTCAATAGCCACATAGATCTGGCGACTTGGAATGATATGTATAATGAGTAAAGAGAGAATTGCATTTTGCGTACAGGTAGAAGGAATGCGAGGAGAGGTTTTTGCAGTGTCATCCATCACATTGCAATCCTGATGCAAGTGCGTACCCAAAGAACCCCTTGTGATGTATGGTCACAGTTGGCCACAACGCCAGAGTATTCGTTTAAAATAGGCGACCGACAGAGCGAGAAGAAACGGTGAAACTATGATCAGAGGATGATATGCAATGCGACGCGTGGTATTGACGCTGGGCGCAGAGTAAGCTGCCACCGGAGTATCTCTGACGGCTCTGACGGAGCGCATCCACTCTGACGGAGCCATTCCGCCCAGATGGAAAATTATTTTGCTGATGATTCTTTCGATCGGGAGGGACATTAGAGGCTTCGTCAGCTACGCCTGAAACGCAGGTGCTTTCGTATCTTCAGCCTCTCAGCAGTCTTCGCATTATTGATGGCATGAGCTGGCAGAGTATCGTTCCAATTGACACCTTTGATCGCTTATCAGTGGGGTGGTTGACTGCATGACAGCTTATCTGATTTCGTTGGTTGCGAGTGATATTCTAGATAGTTTAGATGACGTCCAGCGATGGCACTTATACTATCCCGATGTGGCTATCATCGAGTGATCGTTGGTGTCCCTGCTCCGATGGCCTTTGGCGATGTACAGCTTGTGAGGTGTAACACTACCTCCTCCCTTACAGAGTTCGTCTCTGAACGATCATACTAATCTGTTCTTCGTTGCTTTGGTAAAAAATGACCTCTTGTGCCCAAAACCCAAAGTCCTCCTTTTCCTTCTTGGTAAAATATGACCCCTTGTGCCCAAAAACCAATTGCATTTCCTAGGTGTCTTGCTAGCCGTTAAAAACCCTTTGTGGGGAAAAGGTACTAGTGCAACTTCTTGTCCTTAGCCGTCTGAGGGTTCTGCTTATAATAGTCCTTCAACAACCTCTTATCATCGAAGTTCTCATAAAGTTCCTCAGTCCAATCTGTTTCGTCTGGATACCCTATCCATTTAACCAGATATAACACCTTGTTTCAATCCTTGCTATACTGGCTGCCCATGATCTCCTCAACCTCATAACCTGTTTCGTATTCATAGCCATCCACATCGTAGCCTAGTTCGTTTTCTTCATTGGTAGCGAGTTCCGGTGCAGATCTGATTGGAACAGTAGCTGTTCGATAGAGTTCGATGTGAGAGATATGGAAAGTATTATGGATTCACCAATGCTTAGGCAATTCAAGTTTTATTGCTGTAGGTGAAAGTATCTTTAGCACCTTAAAAGGACCATGTAGCTTCGCATCTAGCTTTCTAGATAGACATCTGGTCTTAAGGTTCTTTCCATTTAGCATTACTAGATCACCAATCGAATGCTTCGGAGGTTCTTTAGCGTTGTTATCATGGTACCTCCCCATTGTCTCTTGTGCCTTTTCTAAGCCTTTTCGACATAGATCATGCACACTTGACATCCAATGAATATAGTTGCGTGATGCCGGATTCTTTGCTTCTGCTTAAATGGGCCAATTCGTTCGAGGGTCGAACCCATAATTCGCAAAGAATGGTGACATGCCAGTCGCGGTAGTAAGTGAGTTGTTGTAGGCATACTCTGTCATTGGCAATATCTCTGACCAATTATCTTGTTCGTAGTTGCAGTAGTTTCTCAGGTAGCATTCTAATGTTTGGTTTACCCTTTCCGTTTGACCATCAGTCTGTGGATGAAATGGTGAAGACATCTTCAACTGAATGTCGAGAGCTTCAACCAAAGAAGACCAGAACGCGGATATAAACCTGGAATCTCTGTCTGATACAATGTTCGATGGCAGACCATGGAATCTCCATACTTATTTCAGGAAGATTTTGACCAGGTCTGTGGCCTTCTTCTCACCATCCTTCAGTGGTACGAAGTGCGCCATCTTTGTGAACCTGTCAACGATAACCCAGACCGATGAACAACCATCAGATACAGGTAGATCGATGATGAAATCCATAGAGATCGAATCCCATGGACGGTACGCTAACTCGAGAGGTTGTAGAAGACCATAGCGAGCGTGACAAGCTGCTTTGTTCTTCTGACATTCAGGACATGAGTTGACATAGTCCTCGATGAACTTCTCCATCTCTGGCCAAAAGAAGTTCCTTCGAACCAGCTCAATTGTCTTGTCTTGTCCCATATGTCCTGCTACCTTCGAATCATGTTCTGCTTCGAGTAGCTGTTTTCGTAACTGCAGATCGTCTGGGATCCACAGCCTGCCTTTATAATAAAGGGCTTCGTTCTCAAAAGAGAAATCAGGGCTTGAGCTTCCTTCCATTACTCTAATGTATTCTTCCTGCCATGCAGCATCGTTATTTGCAGCGCCTACCACTGCTTCTAACAACCAAGAATTGAACTTGACTACTGGGATTGACCTCAACTTCGCAGAAGAAATCATTATCTGTTTGCCTCGTAGCTTCGCTGCTGTCACCTGGACTTTTTCCCCCTCAGATGTTACCAACTGATCGGGCCTTAAAACGCGGTGTATTGGTTGATTTTCATGTTCTTTGATACTACCTCCCCCTTTTTTAGGGCGGTACTCTGAACGCCTAGATAATGCATCAGGTTTCCCATTTGCACTGCCTGGTCGGTAGAATATCTTGAAATCAAAAACAGCTAGTTCCTGTGTCCAGCGGGCTTGCCTCCGATTCAGTATCTTAGTAGTGGTAAAGTACTCAAGATACTTGTGATCGGTAAACACACTGATTTGATGGGCTGCACCTTCGAGATAACGTTTCCATTCTTTAAAGGCTGATACTATTGCTAGCATCTCCTGATCGTGGATCTCATAGTTAATCTCTGCCTTATCCATCTTTCGAGAGTGGTAGGAAACAGGGTGTAATCGTCCATCAATCACTTGGGAAAGGACCGAACCGATAGCGAAGTCACTAGCGTCAGTCTCAATTACTACAGGATGCTCAGGTTTGAAATGACGAAGGATGGGTGCCTCAGTGAAACACTTCTTTAACAAATCAAAAGCCTGTTGACAGCATGGGTTTGCCTTCCAATCGAACTGCTCACCAGTTAGTTTGGTAAAGTCTGTCAATGGTCTGCAGATTCTCGAAAAGTCCTTTATGAAGCGTCTGTAGAAATTGGCAAATCCAAAGAATGACTGAACGTTGTGGCAGGAAAATCCGTTTTTCACCACCACTGCGACTCAGTTTGGCAGGGGGAGCTGGCAGGGTAGGGGGACGTACGGAGATACAGAGATGACGGGGATGGACTGAGCAGTGGGGAGTATATATTTGGTAGACTCCGGGGTAGATAGCCACCAGACAGACGAAAAATACACACTCTATCTTCCCAACTCTTAGTTTCATTCAGACCCTCCGAAGACTCCGTAAATCCACCCAATTTGCGTGGCTCCTCACAGCCGGGTATCCTATCATATTTTCTCACCCTTTTCCTACGCTCCTCGAGCCAGAACCATTCTTTCTCACGAATTGCCTTTGGATGCCGTGAGAGGTGCGGTGGAGTGTTGACGAAAGGCCTCTCTGCCTTCAAGCTCCGCCGTTTCACCACAAATGGAGCCCAAACGCGGATTCTGGTTCAGAAAGCTGAGTACGGAATGGTGGGAAAGACCCCATAAACTAATATGGGTAAATATGGAGAGAAGCAACTAATGAAAGATACCTACCCTGCGAGAGGAGCAAACGCTGAAGGATATAACGACCTTTCTAGGAGTGGTGCTAACAATGTCGGATTGGAATGCCGGGTGCGGTAAGTTGGATACAGCGACGTTACTAACGAAACAGGCACCGACCTTATACCGGGACGAACACCGAAAGAAAGGCACCGACCTAACACTGGGACGAAAGGCACCGACCTCGCAGACGGGACGAATTCCGAGAACAGGTACCGACCTCATACTGGGACGAACACCGAAAGAAAGGCACCGACCTAATACCGGGACGAAAGGTACCGTCCTCGCAGAAGGGACGAATTCCGAGAACAAGCACCGACCTCATACCGGGACGAACACCGAAAGAAAGGCACCGACCTAAAACCGGGACGAAAGGCACCGCCCTCGCAGATGGGACGAATTCCGAGAACAGGCACCGACCTCATACCGGGATGAACACTGAAAGAAAGGTACCTACCTAACACCGGGACGAAAGGCACCGACCTTGCAGATGGGACGAATTCCGAGAACAGGTACCGACCTCATACCGGGACGAACACCGAAACAAAGGCACAGACCGAACACCGGGATGACAAGCACCGACTAAACACCGGGACGAATACCGAAGGCACCAACCTCATAACCGGGGCGCATTCTGAACCTGAGCACTAACCTTAGCACCAAAGGAATATTGAGCGGCTGGAGCGTCAGTCTCAAAATATGGGAATGGAAATGATGATGCTGAAAGAAGGAGCTCTGAATCTAAGCACTAACCTTAGTACTAAATGAAATATCGAGTGGCTGGAGCACCAGCTTCAGGAAACAGGGGATAGAAACAATGATGTTGAAAGAGAAAAAAGGAACTAGCAAGAAGAAAAGGAGGAGGAAGGGACACCCAGATCACATTCCAAAACCTTCCTCTCACACTCACAATTGACTTCCAACTGCCAAAAACACCGCTTCAAAAATTCACAAACCGCTATTATCACCACCACTTCAACATTCAACATGTCTGACCGTACTCAAGTCCGCTCCACTTCCGCCACCGGCCCGAGAGGGGTTGGCATGTCCACCCCCACCAATATCTCACCCGGCACTGCTAACATCCCCGGCACCAACTCCTCCAACTCTGTTCAAGAGCAGAAAAACTTCATCGAGTCCCTCGTCGTTGCAATTGCCAAGGAGAAAAACCAAATGCTGCTCCCGGGAACCATGGGAGCCCCTGTCTTTGGTGGGCCGACGTCACCAAGTTCATCGAAGCATACGAAAGCCTCTCCTCTCGCAAAGGCACAGACCCATCTAATGACGATATCATCTCCACTTTCCCCTATTATTGTTCCGAAACCATTCAGGAAAACATTAAAATGATGAAAGGGTACCAGGAAAGAGACTGGGACAAGTTGAAGAAGGAACTCAAAGACGCCTTCAGACACACCGATAGCCGAGTATATATGTATACGAGAACGTATCTGGAAAGACTGTGCAAAGACTAATTGAAGAGAGGGAATGTCGGATTGAAGACCTGCATCTTAGCCTATGACAATATCAGCCGAGCCATGGATATGAAGGGTATATTGTACGAGTTTGCACGAGTCGAAATGCTGCTTGAAGCTCTCCCAAAAAATCTAAAGGCTAAGGCCATCGTCAAACTCGAGTTGGACCCCCGGGAACCTGAGACCTTTAAGTACGACAGCCTCCACAAGTACATTCTCGACAAGTGCATTACAGCCGATGCCCTCGCCCTCCTTGACACCGATACCGCCCACACAACATTGGGAGTCTCAGCATACTCCATTCCCACCGGAGTTCCGCTTCCACAGATACCCAGTGTAATCAGCACAAGCCAAGAGAACGAATCAAGCACCGCCGTCACCACCGCTGTCACCACGACGCCAAGTACAGAAACAAATGCAACCGAGAAACAGGAGGAGACCATCGACACAAAAATAGACAACATGATGAAGGCCTTTGAGGCTTGGACCTTCCAATTAACCAAGGCAACCGATCCAAGGCCCCAATATACTGGATATCAAACGGCTAGAGCCTACGCAATTCAAGCCGACAACCCACCGATGCACCCCCGGCAATCACATGAACCGCAAATGAATGCCCCTTCCGGGCCAGGTTATTATCGACCGACAATGCTAAACTACCAACAGTATCCTCGGCAGGGGTTAGGCCCTTGCATTTACTGTGACGAGCTAGGGCACATCCGGACATTCTGTCCTGACGTCTGAACCGACGAAGAACATGGAATCATCCATCTTAACGAGTGCGGGAGGTTAACCCTAGGGCCACGTGGAGGGAGAGGTGGAGAAATCTCTGGGTACCGGCCAGAATGAAGGTTCCTGTCGATGAGAGACTACGCTAGAGAAGTGGCTCGGCAGCAGCAACCAGTTGCACCCATCCAGCCTAAAGCGGTACAGCCACCTGCAGCTGGACCTCCACAACATATTGCAAGGTTGCAGTTGTTTCAGAGAGCGAGCACTCAAGTAACGGCTTTTCGCTGGGGGATTGTTCAACAACTGTTGGAAATAGATGAGCACTACTCTAAGGGAAAAGGTAAGGAACCCCAGGAAGGTGAGGTAAGTCGAGTGGTGGAACTTAATGAAGATGAGGAAGAAGAGAGTGATGGAAAGGAAGATAGCGGTGAGGAAGAAGAAGAAAGCACGGAGGAAAGTGAGACAGAAGAAGGAAGAGAGGCTCGCCTAGATGAGGAAGAAAGACATCGATGGCTGGCGGTAGTTCGAACCCAAGCGGGCTATGCCTTTGTTGATGAGAGAAGGAAAAGGACAGAAGAAGTTACCAAAGGAGACGACAAGTGTACTTGGGTGGAGGATGAGGTCCCGGAAGTAGCGACAAGCGTCAGCATCCAAGAGAAGCGCAACATCAAGAAAGCAGTGACCTTCGGCAAAACACCAGCCAGAACTACAGGCGACCCCGCCGAAAAGAAATCCTCCAAACCTCGTAAGAAGCAGACCCTGACTCTCGACTCTGGGGACTATGAGGTTCTGGGAAGTAGTCAGCTTGATTATACGGTCCTAGCTCGACAGGAGAGGGAAACAGGTGAGTGAACTCTCCAGCTGCTGCCTAAAAACAAAGCGGTAGCAATTCCGAAAGAAAGGCATGTGCCGGCCAGAACTCCCACAGCTCCCAAGAAGGTCGGTATCACTCACGTCTCCGCCTTCGCTTCGAATCCCAGAGACAGCACTGGATATACTGAGTTTTGCTACATACGAGCCTCTCCTACAGTCCAAGGAAAGATCAATGGACATGAGATCTCGATGCTCATCGACAGAGGATCCGAGATATGTGTGATGAGCGAGGATATCGCCAGAGAATTGAATATTGGATGGAAAAGGGCCGACTGGAAGATGATAACTGCAGATGGGAACCGCTCGGACCTCACGAAGGTGTCGGAAGCTGTACCGATAGAAGTCCACGGAATCGTGATTCCCGTACCAGTGTTTCTGGCCGCGTCTGGATCGGAACAGGTGATTCTAGGCCGCCCCTGGGAAACCTACGCCCGCAAATGTGAGAGAAATCTGGACAACGGAAGTTGCGAAATTACTATCACTGCTGTCGATGGATCAGAACAAGTCACGTTTGTAGCCACGTATCTGGGAGACAAGAGGGATAGGTTTGCCAGCAACTCGGGAAACTACTATGCCTAGTTAAAGTAAGGGCGACTAGGAAGGATAGAGCCCAGCACTATGAAGGGAGGAGGTTGGAGTTTTCTGAGAAAAAAGAGTGGAAGGAGAAGGAGGTGAATAGTAAAAAAGGAGAAGAGAAGAAGTGGATTGATAGGAAGAGGGCGTTTGCAGGGAAAGAGAAAGGATCGTTTGAGGAAGGAGAACAGTCAGTCAGAAAAGAGGGACTATCGAAGGCGGTGAGGAAGCTGATGGGAAGAGGCGTGAATTGGGAAGATGAGTGGGAAGAAGAAGAGGGACTAGTGGTCGGAGAGTTGGGTAGGAGGATGGTAGCAGAGGAGTGGTCGATGAGAGAAGAGGCTCAAGTGAAGGAAAAGCAGGTAACCGGGAGAGAATCCACGACTTTTGCGTGGGTTTCTAAAAATAGCATGGCTTCGGAACTTAGTCAAATACAACCCTTTTCCTCGTACTTTCATTCAGCGAAGTGCAACTTAGACGACAACACCAAAGCAGCCTGAGTGCGCGCCCGCTAAAAATGCATTGCCCAGAAAGTGAAGTCTGTTCCCTTGTCGGATGGAAGTACACCAGATGCCGGACTTGACTGGAGAGGAAGAGCTATCACCCGGACTGTACCAATATCAGGCCCTTGGGATGAGTGGTTTATCCCCAAGTTCTCCCGCGGAGAAAAGGGTGGAAGGTTGACGCCTGAGAGAATACGAGAACTATGGATAGGGAGCATATTATGGCCGAAGGAAAAAGAAGCCCTCCTGGGTATGCTATCGAATAGAGAATACGCTCTCTCATGGATATGGGAGGAATTCAGAACGATTAGCGATGAGGTCGAGCCACCCCATCGCATCCGGCTGGAGCCTGGTCACAAAGTCTAGAAGGATCGTGTATTCCGCATACCCAAGAAAGTTATTGCCGTGGAAAAAGAGATGATAGAAGAAAGGGTTCGGCAGGGCCTATTCGAGCCTGCTTGGGGCCTCTACAGGAATTCTCACTTCTTAGTTCCGAAGAAAAATGGGAAGTATCGATTCATCATCTCTGCTGTCAGTGCGAACCGCCACACTTTAGAAGATGCAGGAATACCGCCCAACGTCGAGGAATTCTCAGAAGCATTCACTGGCCTCCCTATTTGCTCCTTAATCGATTTTCACTCCGGCTATGACCAGAAAGTTCTGCACGAAGAAAGCCGAAATTTTATGCCATTCCAAACAACACAAGGGATGTACCGACCGACCAGGTTGGTTCAAGGAGCCACCAATTCGGTGTCAGCCTTCGTCCGAGTATCTCGAACAATATTGAGTAAGCATCTTGGGACGATCGCAGAAGTGATTGTCGATGATATTGGAGTGAAAGGGCCCAAAACCCGATATGGAGATGAAGAAGTGCTGGGTTTGCCTGGAGTGCGGAGGTATGTTCTGGAGCATCTCCAGAATCTCGACAAAGTGCTGGCAGATATTGAAAGAGCTGGAGTAACGATTTCGGGAGAAAAGTCTGATTGGTGCTGGAACGGGATAAAGATTGTGGGCTTCGTCTGTGGAGAAGCAGGTAGGTGGCCCTAAGCTTCCAAAGTTGATAAAGTACAGAACTGGCCGCCGTGCGGAAACTGTACAGAATGCAGGGCTTTCCTTGGACTTTGCACGTACTATCGAACATGGATCTCCGAATATGCAATAGTCGCGAGCCCCCTATTCCGGATTTTACGAAAAGACGTCGAGTTTCAATGGGAGACTGAAGAGAAGAAAGCCATGGCAATTTTGAAAGAAGTCCTGTGCAATGCTCCTGCGCTGAAGACGTTAGACGTTAGCGATGCCGCCGGGCAAATAGTCGTCGGAGTTGACACCAACTTAGCAGGGTGGGGGGCGATTTTACAGCAGGAAGATGAAAATAAGGACCGGCACCCGTGCCGCTATGAGAGTGGGCTTTAGAACAAAGCCGAGAAGAGATATGATGCGGGGAAATGTGAGTGCCGTGGACTGATGAAGGCACTCAAGAAGTTTCGCAATTATGTATATGGAGTCAGATTCCTCGTGGAAGCAGACACTAACACATTAGTGCATCAACTAAATATACACGCCAACGACCTGCCAGGAGCACTAGTCACCCGTTGGATTGTGTGGATACGGCTGTTCAATTTCGACGTTAAACACGTTCCAGAAAGGATGAACGGAGGTCCTGATGGTCTCTCGCGGTGACCACGAAGGGAAGGGGAGCCTGAGCCAGCGGAGTAGGATGATCTAGAGGAAACAATTGAAGCAAGTTTACGGGGAATACAGGTGGAACAAGGTCCGGAAAGAAAGGGGAAGGAGAGAGCTTACGAACCATTTGTTGGGTTAAGAGTGGCAGAAGAATATAAAGGGAGATGGAAGGAGATAGGTGGATTTCTGGGGAACCTGAAGCGGCCGGAAGGGAAAACTTCAAAGGAGATGCAGCAATTTCGGCGGGAGGCCACGAAATATCTCATTTCAGATGGGGTACTCTACCGGAGACGGAAAACCAATGAACTGCCGGCAAGGGTATTGGTGAGCACGGAGTAGAAAAGGAAAGCAATAGAAGCTGCACATGAACTGAGTGGGCACCATGGAAGGGAAGGAACGCTACGAAAGGTAGTTGAGCGGTACTGGTGGCCCAAAATGTACGTCGACGTCAAAGACTGGGTGAAAACGTGCGAGCAGTGCGAGAAGAGAGCGCCGCTATGGTATGATGAACCCCTGAAAAGCCTAACTGTTAGTCACCTATGGCAGCGAGTGGGAATGGACATTTCGTACATGCCCAAAACGGAGGACGGGTACCACCTGCTGGTGATAGCCAGAGAATACCTCAGCGGGTGGGCAGAGGCACGACCACTAAAACAGAGCACATCGGAGAAGGTAGCCGATTTCTTTTACGAGGAGATAATTTGCCTGTTCGGAACCCCGGAAAGTGTGGTGGTGGACGGAGGAGCAGAAAACAAGAAATGGACCGACCTCCTCCTCAAACGTTACAATATCCAGAAGATCACCGTAACCCCGTACCACGCCACCGCTAATGGAGTAATCGAACGAGGACACAGACCGATTGCAGATGCGCTATCCAAACTCACGGCCTGCTCCAACGAACCGAAAGAGATGTGGATTGACCACCTACCAGCTGTACTTTGGGCCGACAGGATCACCGTCAGGCGTACGACCGGCTATTCACCCTTCCGCCCCATGTTTGGCCAAGATGCGGTACTTCCGATAGAGCTGGAGAACTTGACATGGAACACTGCCAACTGGACCCAAGGAATCGACGATACAGCGTCACTGCTAGCGGCTAGAGCAAGGCAGCTGCAACGACGGTGAGAAGATATCGATGCTGCCATACAAAATCTAAAAGAATCGAGAGACGCCAACAAACGTTACTTCGATCAAGCAGCCAACCTCCGAGCTGAAGACCTCCAAATTGGCAACTTGGCCCTCGTGCACGAAACCAAGACAGAGCAATCCCACGGCGCCAAACTGGATGCGAGGTGGCGAGGACCCTACCGTGTCACAGAAATTGCCCACAGCTTGGGGACTTATCGATTGGCAGAGCTAGACGGAGCAGAGCTCGCTGGCTGGATAGATGGTAGCCGACTCAAGAAGTTCTTCACTCGCAATGAAGGCATACACGGTGCTCGAGAAATTAGTATGCCTAACACCACACAAGAGAAGGAATCAGAGGAATTCGAGGAATTCGAGGAGGAGGCAGTAACAGGCCGGAAATATATAGAAGGAAGATGGATGTATTTAATCAAGTGGAAAGATTGGGAGAAACGATCGTGGGTATGGGCGGAAGATATGGCGGGGTGTAAGAAGCCAGTGGATAAGTGGAATGCCACACATCCGGTGCCGGCTGACCACCCGTCCAAACAATGATGGGAAAGATGGAGGAAGGGGGGGAAAGAAGGGGGGAAGGGAGGAGATCCATTGCATGGACCACGACGAAAAGAGTCGAAGATACTGAATCCACACAATTGTGTGGATTTACGAGATGGAGGGGGGAGAAATATTCCTATTGGCTGAGTCGCACCCACGTTACACAAAATAATTTCTACCATTCTCCCCTAACCTTCTGGTAACCTCGAGCTAAGAGAAGCAACAACTGTCGCAGAAGTGGACAGAAAATTCACCACCGCCAACAGGAACGACGAACAAGACATGCTCAATCTCCGAGTACAAGCGAGGAAACAGGAGGGGAAGAAACAAAGAAGTTGTGAAGAGATACAAGAGGAGTGTACTAGGGAAATCAGGAACGACATAGAAACTGGATGAAGAAGGAAACGGCTCAACTTGAAGACACCCCCCCAGGTATATAAGGAGCCCCCCCCCTCCTACGTTCCTAAGGAAAGACAGTCACTGTACTGTACCATTCAACCCTCCTCGCACACCGATGACTGCACCCAATATCACCATCTGAATCATAACCGATGACCGACATGAAGTTTACATCAATCAACGACATTGCAGCAGTACTCAACGACGCCATAGATTTCGAGGCGTCCTTAACCACCACCGCCGCCGCTACGAATCTTGACTCCACCACCACCGCAGCCACCACCACCACAGCCACTACCACCGCCATTACTACGCATGCTTTCTCCTCGGATATCTCTACTATCGCTAGCGATCCTTCTCCAGTATCCCTTTCATCGGAGATACTATCACAACTCAGCAGGAATTCTTTCTCCAATAGACCTGTCGGATCGTTACAAGAAGCCGTAGAGATCGCCACTCGGGAATTCTCCCCCCAAGGCCAGGCTGATTTTAGGCTCGAGGTCTATGACCTCTTTGGCGATATTACCGATGCAGCCAAGGCCCAAGTCGCATGGCTATCGAACTTCGCGGAGAGAAACCTAGACTGGAGGAAGTTGGAATACAAACGGTACAACAACTTTCTAAAGGCCCTCAATCGCTCCGGCAGGGTAAGAGAGATGATCAAGCAACACCACTCTGTCCAGCAGAGGAAGACATGAGCAACAAAGAAGCTGGGAGACCTCTGGCAACACAATTCCGAACTCCAGGAAATCCTAAATGACTCCAGCGGAAGTGAGAAGTGGCTGGGATTAACCGCGATCGCCAGCCAAACATCCAAAGATCCCGAATTAGCGAAAAGATGCCTCAATCGTGCATACGTCGACCGCCTCACCAAGCTAAACCGGAAGTCGAAGGCCAACAAGTGGTATACTTCCGGAGACTTCCAGAAAGCTAAAAAGTTGATGGATAATGGCTGTCCTCAGCTGGGAGAAGGAATCGACTACGAAGCTATGGGCCTGAAATGGTACCGGAGGTTAGTAATGCCACTTAGTTGTTACCCTGATATGGATGACCGCAATCACGCCAACCGACTTCGCACCATCTCACCATCAGTACCGTCTGCCGACCATGGGATACCCGTACCACCTCCATCCCCCGATAAGCGCAAGATGCTTCCACCACCAACCCCGCCAACCAAGGAAACTGGGATGGAGGAGGAAAAGGATGGGAGTAACATTGGAGAACTCTTGATAGATCTGGCCGAGGACGAGTCTAAGGATAGGGCCGGCACCGAAAAAGAGGCCGATACAATCCCGCCAACCCCCGCCGAAAAAGAGGCCGGAACGACCCCCGAGAAGTCTACCGATTCCAAGCAGAAGGGTATCCACAAGATCGACTGGCCTCCTACTCCCAACAGCGAAAGCAGCAGTTCCGACAACGACACCGAGAGTGAAGAACACGTCTGCGGCTTTCTAGATTGGCTCGGCCTCGACCCGGACCTCAAGAGAATGTTGGACGACGAAACAAGGATGTTGGCATACCACGAGAGAAAGATGGGGAACAAAGCCATACCCATCTTCCAACAGGCAGTAAACGAAGACCCTGAGTTGTTCATAGAAGCTCGGGCACAAGTTGCAGCGGCCGTATACGCGATGCGTGAGGTGATAGTTCGGTTCGATACTCGGCTTGGCAACATCTCGTACTTCGCAAGAGGCCATGGGAAAAGAAAGGCAGACGCGGAGGGTAGCAGGAATAAGCAAGTGCGTAAGGAGTGAGAGCCTGGATGGTTTTCTTTGAGTTTATGGGTTTTCCTTGAGGTTATGGGTTTTCTTTGGGTTTACGGTTTTCCTTTGAGTTTAGGATTTTTTTTCGGTTTATATTATTTCATATGTTCTTTCAGGGTTGGGTATAAGGTTATATGGGATGAAAGAAGAGAAGTGTGGTTCGCACAAAGGGCGTGGGAGGAGTTGTGGCGGGAAAATCCGTTTTTCACTACCACTGCCACTCAGTTTGGCAGGCGGAGCTGGCAGGATAGGGGGACGTACAGATATACAGGGATGACGGGGATAGACTGAGCGGCGGGGAGTATATATTTGGTAGACTCCGGGGTAGATAGCCACCAGACAGACGAAAAATACACACTCTATCTTCCCAACTCTTGGTTTCATTCAGACCCTCCGAAGACTCCGTAAATCCACCCAATTTGCGTGGCTCCTTACAGCCAGGTATCCTATCATATTCTCTCACCCTTTTCCTACGCTCCTCGAGCCAGAACCGTTCTTTCTTACGAATTCCCTTTGGATGCTGTGTGGGATGCCTTGGAGTGTTGACGAAAGGCCCCTCTGCCTTCAAGCCCTGCTGTTTCACCACACCAACGATATCGATCCTCAATAACAGACAGAGACGATTCGCCAAACGTCTTTTAGAAATGCCAGATGCAAAAGGAGGAGCAGTATTAATGGAAGGAGAAGGAGACATGGCAACAAGATTAAGGCGCTCGATAGGTATCAGCAGAGTGGTCGAGGGTAACACCTTACACGATGTGGACATCAAGGCCGATGCACAAGTGTTTATTCTGGATAAAAAACAAGCTCTGAGGGCTGCGCATACGACGTGCGAGGGCCTAATCTTTTGGACAGATGGATCAAGGTTGGAGAACAAGAGAGTAGGTAGTGAGGTCGTTTGGAAAGAAGCGGAAGAGTGGAAGCAGGAACGAAACTACCTAGGAAAGAAGAACGAAGTTTTCGATGCCGAAGTATACGCCATCTGGAGTGCTGTTAGGAAAGCATGCGAAATATCAGACATCAACGAAGTGGATAAAGTAACCGTCTTCTCAGACTAGGTTTCGGCTATACGAAGAGTTCAGCATGCCGCCCCCAGAACGGGACAGCTCATGGTGATACAAGCGATACAATGAAACAACAAACTCGCAGGAAGGGGTATCCGGGTAGAGTACCAGTAGGTGCGATCCCACGAGGGAGTTGAAGGCAACGAAAAAGTGGATGAGCAAGCAAAGTTAGCCACGGAAAACGGAGATGGCACGACGAAGCTTACGAACAAGTACAAAGGGTGGTCATTGGCAAACATACAGAGGAGAGTTACAGAAGTCAAGTGGACCGAAACAGAAAAATAGTGGAAGGCGAAACACAACAGCAAAAAGGGATACAGATTGAAAAAAAAGAGGAGGATGAGTGAGCTGTTAGGTGGAACCAACAAGAGGATTGTGGGAAGGTACTTTCAGCTGAAAATGAACCACGCCCTGAGCAGCTCTTACCTAGAATGCATTGGAAAGAAAGAGACTTCGGAATGTTGGTGGTGTGGCCAGCCGAAGCAAACAACGGACCACTTGTTTAAGTGGTGCAAAAAATGGAAAGCGCAACAGAACATCTTGTGGAAGGACTTAAAAAAGGAGGCGAAGTAGAAGGACAGATACAAGGTACCCATATCACAGGTCTTCTCAGAAGAAAAAGCGGAAGAGTCGGTTATCCAGTTTTTAAAGGATACCGATATAGGCAGAGTTGCGGAGGTGTAGGAGGGAGATTGGCTGTAAGGGTAGAGGAGAAGTAAGTGTTACACCTTACAAGCTGTACATCGCCAAAGGCTATCGGAGCGGGGACACCAACGATCACTCGACGATAGCCACATCGGGATAGTATAAGTGCCATCTCTGGACGTCATCGAAACTACCTAGAATATCACTCACAACCAACGACATCAGATGAGCTGTCATGCAGTCAACCACACCACTGATAAGCAATCAAAGGTACCTATAGGAACGATACTCTGCCAGCTCATGCCATCAATAATGCGCAGACTGCTGAGAGGCTGAAGATACGAAAGTACCTGCGTTTGCAGTGTAGCTGACAAAGCCTCTGATGTCTCTCACGATCGAAAGGATACCATTCGCCTGGAAGCAAAGAGATCGAAAGGATACGATAGGTCCAGACCACAGAAGTCTGAAGGACTGATGTCAGTAGGGGTTCTATTCATCTGAGTTAGAGATCTGAGCGGAAAGATGCGGAAGGTCTGAAAGAGCGGTGAAGGGCAGGAAGGGTATTGGTTGGAAAGGAAGGTTAGGTAGAGGAGCTCATGAGAAAAGCGTAGATAGAAGTAATTGTTAGAGCGAGAGGATAGAGGTATAAAAACCTCTAGAATCTCCAAGGGTAGAAGGGCAAGCTTCTTGACGAGGAGAACAAGCCTTAACAATATACGTATTGGAAAGCCAAACATCTTTGTCTTGAATCTTTATCTTTAGTGACTTTCACATCCTGAGCGAATCTTCATAACTTCCATCGCACGTAAGTCCTGAAAGCAGTAGGGATACTACTTGAACTGGTAAACCTGGAGTGACGCTCCGGTATTACATTATATTGTTAGCAAAGAAACACTTCTGTTGAAGCTATCTTTCTACCCTCCAAGCGGTCAAAGGTTCTTGACGCTTATGCGCTTTTATATTCCGGATATTGGCTACCACATCTCACAGGGAGAGTGCTGATATCACGAACCAGATTTCGACCTCTATACCAGCTGGGAAAGAACATCCCTCCCTAAGGGAAGCTATCACTGTGAGCTTGTTCGAGAGGAGGACTACATCCAGTTAGCTTTAGCTGTCACTATCTATCGAGCAAAAACCGAAGGACTATACTGCACACACCTCCAAAAGTAGCAATCCCTAGCATACCTAAAGATAGTCATCTTGCTAGCCCTGATTGGAACCATCATCCTCCCAGACCTGTGAATGCCCCACACACCAGACTACGAACCTTCGTTACAGCTACAGCAGGACGCTGGTACTAGGTTCCTTATTGATTGGGATCTCGAATTAGTCCCCTTCTTCGGAACTTGGAGCTTTTATAGCAGGATCTTTCAAGGACAAGTCTAGGTCATACTCTGAGCAATAACGGACGCTGGATCTGATACAATGATGGGGGAGGAGGAGGCAGTGACGTTGGTACGAAGGGAAAGTGCGTTGGTAATAGCAGGAGACAAAGGGAAGGAAGTTGTCCGCTATGATCCCATCGTGCGAAATGATATTCCTGATTTGGAGGTCTCCTTGGTGAATACCATCGAGGCAGAATTGAATTGAATAGATGCATTGATTACACAGACTCAAGGAAGCAACATCAAGATCAGAGAAGCATTGCCTGAGTTGGTCAGAGCATACGAAGCCCTAGTTTATAGGCAGAACGATATGTATGATACTGTGGCCTCAGGAGTCGATAACCTGCAAAGGGCGCAGCTAGAACACTACTCAGACATTGTCGCCCAGTCCCAGGTTTTTGCAGCCAATGTTAGTGCTGCAATCACCATTGCAAAAGCACAGTCTTCTGAAGCTTATGAGGAGCTACGCATGGCTCTTGGGAAGCAGATACAAGCCTCATCACCAGCGTAGGCCTCTATCTCTGGCATATTGGAAAAAAGGGAAAGAGCCCAGGAGAGACTCGCTCTCCAAGTACATACTCAGTCAGAAGAGCTTACCAGTATCAAGCGAAAAGCCAGCGAAAAAGGTAAGAGAGTAACGGAACTCAAGAAGAAGGCTGACACCGAAAAGAAGCAGAGAGAAAGAGATATAAGGAAGACACAAAGGGACATGGAGAAAAGGTTTCGGGAATTCACAAGGACCCTTGTGACTAGGCTATCGGACGAAACTACCAAAAAATCTATCAAGTCCCTAGCAAGATCTGTCCTTGGACATCAAGAAGGAAATATCAAACCGAGTGATGAAGGGTTCCGCCTTCATTACTATATTGGTACCAAAGGAGAAGAATATTGGGTTAAAGAAGCCCTTACTCTGGATCCTGAGGGAGCCCCCCCGCCACCAGGAGGTTCTGGTTCGGAATCTGGCCTCTCTGGCTCTGAGGATGAGGAGGGAGGAGGAGGTGGTGGTGGAGGAAGCGGAGGAAGTGGTGGAGATGGAGGTGGAGGTGGAGGTGGAAGTGGTGGAGGAGGTGGAGGAGGCGGAAGCAGAGGAAGTAATGCAGGAAGTTTACATCCAAGTCAAATACCCCTACCTCCTTCTGGCGGCACAGACTATGATACGCCACCTCCCAATCCTCACCTACCAGCAAGATCCTCCAAGAAAGGCAAAATGAAAATGCCTCCAGTCTTCAAAGGGGATAAGAAGGATCCCAAGGAAATTTATCGAAGGTAGATTCGATCAGTGGAACGTTATCTACAGTATTTGAACGACGAATTCCACGATGACATCGACAAGATCATCTGGGTTGGAGGGCTCTTAGAAGACAAGGCCCTAGCCTGGTATGATAACCGCGAAGAAAACATAAAGAAGTTCTTCCAGGTTGATAACTGGATGTCTTTCACCAGTACGATGGAAGAAAAGTTCGTCGATAAGCAGGAGGAAGAGAAATCCTTACGAATGATGAATGATCTGAAGTACACTGGAGATATTGAGGACTACCTGACGAAGATGGAAACCCTCAACTTCCGAGTATGTCTCAGCAGAACCTCTTACATCCATTCCCTGAAACAAGGAATGAACGAAGAAATCCTGGATCGAATGTCAACTGCAGAAGTACCACCCAAGGATGACACAGTCTTCATCGAGTTAATGAGGCGAGTGGGTGTATCATACGAAGATCGGTTGGCAGAAAAGAATAGGTCTCATCAGAACCGTGACAACTCCCAAGACAAGAAGGGTAACAAGCAGAAGAGGGATGAGCACCAGGGGAAGGACAAGAACCAAGAAAAGAATCCAGAGAAAGACAAAGGTTCTGACCCCAAGAAACCTCGAACTGAGAAGAAGGGACCAAAGCCTATTCACACTGATAAGGCCGAAGCCCTTAAGAGTATTTCTGAAAGTTTGCTAGAAGCAAGAGCCAAATGCAACGAATGCAAACGTTGTGGATTCTCTGAGCATGATCGATGGTTCTTTTGTAAGAATCCCATCAAGGCTTCGTCTAGCAAGAAGAACAAGAAATCCAAGAATAAGGAGGAAGTCCCGAGGCAGGAGACTACAGCCTCCAGTTCGAAGGTCAGACCACGGAGCTTGGTTGACAGGATTACAGCGTCTGCAACTCACGCACCCTCGAAGAGGTTGTATGAGATAGATTCTGATTGTATGGAAATTGACGATTGAGAGACGCTGGGTTTCTTATGTCTTTTCTTAGGTTTAGGATTGCGATCTTTCCTTCTGGGTATAGACACCCACAGACTGTCATATCTTGAGTTTAGTTTTAATGAGAAACAATTTCTTTCTGTATCAAAAAGGGTGCCTGAGGATAAGTTCAGTACTCGAAATATGCTGGTCATATAGTACCCAAGTGCAAATATATGACTACCACATTATCAAAACAAAATACACCTCTACACATATAGCTATCACTAGAACCACAACCCGTTGTGGCTGGAACTGCATCTAAAGGCAGTTCATCATGGTTTCTACACGAAAAGACAGAAAACGCAAGGCCTCGGCCGAAGCACCTCAACCTCAACTCAAGAACGTAAAGCAATTACCCCCAGAACCAAGGACTGGTTCATGACCCACAGTATGCATGTTTGCATCATTCAAGGACAAGAAGAACATCCTAGTGAGGGTCCTTTTGGATACAGGGTATGATATACCTATGATGTCTAAACAGTGGGCCGAGACTAATGGTGTTCCATTGGTTACTCGAACAGAACCAAAGTCAGTTGAGAACTTCAATGGCGAGATTGTAGAAGGAGCGGGATGGCAGTATACCTTTCCAGTTACTCTTCAGTACGAAAACCATTATACCAAAGAAACCTTCGAAATCGGTCCTATGGAATCAGCAACTGATATTATGCTACCTTACTGGTGGATCATCAAGCATGGAACACTTAGAGGAATCACTGAAGAAGGTGATGAGCTCCAATTCACATCGAAGTAGTGCCATCTGCATTGTACAAAGGCAGCAGTCAGCTCATTCTCGATTGAAAATGACGACAGCATCCTTAAGTTTGGTACTGATTCACGGTGGATCGGAGTGATTGGATCTATGTACATTAATGCGGCAAAGGAAATGAAAATCGATTGGGTTGAACGAATTCCATGGTAGTATCGACAATTTCAGTCAGTTTATAATGGAGAAACTGCCAATGCCCTACCGCCACATCGATCGTTTGACAATGCAATAGATTTAAAAGATGGGGAGCAACCTCCATGGGGTCCCATCTATGCTCTTTCTGAAAAATAACTTTCGGTCCTTAAGGAATATCTGAAGGAAATGCTCGATTCTGGCAAGATTCGTCCAAGCAAGTCATGAGCTGGAACCCCGATACTCTTGGTTCCAAAACCTCATGGAAGGGGTTTAAGGTTATATGCGGATTACAGAGGACTCAACTGTATCACGATTATGAACCGGTACTCTTTGCCACTCATGAACGAGCTTAGGGACAGAGTTACTTGCTGAAAGATCTTTACAAGGATTGACCTAAAGGCTGGTTACAATCTCATTCGAATAAAACCTGGTGACGAATGGAAAAAAGCATTTCGTACGAGATATGGACACTACGAATATCTGGTTATACCCGTTGAACTGGCAAATGCGCCAGCCTCATTCCAAGATATGATAAACGAGATCCTGAGAGATCTAATCGATCATGGAGTTGTGGTTTATATAGATGATATCCTCATCTATACCAAAGATGAAGAAGAACATGTACGATTGACAAAAGAAGTCCTTCGTAGATTACAGGAAAACAACTTGGCTATAGCACCAGACAAGTGCGAATGGCATCAGAAACAAGTTGAATTCCTAGGATATATCATATCGGGAGAAGGTGTCAGCATGGCAGAGGACAAGGTTGATACTATCCTGAAATGAGAAATGCCAGACTCAGTCAAGGAGGTTGTGGTGAAACGGCGGGGCTTGAAGGCAGAGGGGCCTTTCGTCAACACTCCACCGCACCTCTCACGGCATCCAAAGGGAATTAGTGAGAAAGAACAGTTCTGGCTCGAGGAGCGTAGGAAGAGGGTGAGAGAATATGATAGGATATCCAGCTGTGAGGAGCCATGCAAATTGGGTGGATTTACGGAGTCTTCGGAGGGTCTGAATGAAACCAAGAGTTGGGAAGATAGAGTGTGTATTTTTCGTCTGTCTGGTGGCTAT
>MU122256.1:175444-185659 GCA_014904905.1 Wilcoxina mikolae CBS 423.85
TCTGAATGAAACCAAGAGTTGGGAAGATAGAGTGTGTATTTTTCGTCTGTCTGGTGGCTATCTACCCCGGAGTCTACCAAATATATACTCCCCGCTGCTCAGTCCATCCCCGTCATCCCTGTATCTCCGTACGTCCCCCTACTCAGCCAGCTCCGCCTGCCAAACTGAGTGGCAGTGGTGGTGAAAAACGGATTTTCCCGCCACAACTCCTCCCTGGCCCTTTGTGCGAAGCACACTTCTCTTCTTTCATCCCATATAATCTTATACCCAACCCTGAAAGAACATACGAAATAACATAAACCTAAAAAAAACCATAAACCCAAAGGAAAACCATAAACCCAAAGAAAACTCATAAACTCAAGGAAAACCCATAAACTCAAAGAAAACCATCCAGGCTCTCACTCCTTGCGCACTCGCTTGTTCCTGCTACCCTCCGCGTCTGCCTTTCTTTTCCCATGGCCTCTTGCGAAGTATGAGATGTTGCCAAGCCGAGTATCGAACCGAACTATCGCCTTACGCATCGCGTATACGGCCGCCGTGACTTGTGCCCGAGCTTCTATGAACAACTCAGGGTCTTCGTTTACTGCCTGTTGGAAGATGGGTACGGCTTTGTTCCCCATCTTTCTCTCATGGTATGCCAACATCCTTGTTTCGTCGTCCAACATTCTCTTGAGGTCCGGGTCGAGGCCGAGCCAATCTAGAAAGCTGCTGACGTGTTCTTCACTCTCGGTGTCGTCATCGGAACTGCTGCTTTCGCTGTTGGGAGTAGGAGGCCGGTCGATCTTTTGGGTACCCTTCTGCTTGGGATCGGTAGACTTCTCTGGGGTCGTTTCGACCTCTTTTTCCGTGGGGATTGGCAGGATCGTATCGGCCTCTTTTTCCGCGGGGGTTGGCGGGATCGTATCGGCCTCTTTTTCGGGGCCGGCTCCATCCCTAGACTCGTCCTCGGCCAGATCTATCAAGAGTTCTCCAATGTTACTCCCATCCTTTTCCTCCTCCATCCCAGTTTCCTTGGTTGGCGGGGTTGGTGGTGGAAGCATCTTGCTCTTATCGGGGGATGGAGGTGGTACGGGTATCCCATGGTTGGCAGGCGGTACTGATGGTGAGATGGTGGGAAGTCGGTTGGCGTGATTGCGGTCATCCATACCAGGATAATAACTAAGTGGTATTACTAACCCCCGGTACCATTTCAGGCCCATAGCTTCGTAGTCGATTCCTTCTCCCAGCTGAGGACAGCCATTATCCAACAACTTTTTAGCTTCCTGGAAGTCTCCGGAAGTATACCACTTGTTGGCCTTCGACTTCCAGTTCAGCTTGGTGAGGTGGTAGACGTATGCACGATTGAGGCATCTCTTCGCTAATTCGGGATCTCTGGATGTTTGGCTGGCGATCGCGGTTAATCCCAGCCACTTCTCACTTCCGCTGGAGTCGTTTAGGATTTCCTGGAGTTCGGAATTGTGTTGCCAGAGGTCTCCCAGCTTCTTCGTTGCTCGTGTCTTCCTCTGCTGGGTGGAGTGGTGTTGCTTGATCATCTCTCTTATCCTGCCGGAGCGATTGAGGGCCTTTAGGAAGTCATTGTACCATTTGTATTCCATCTTCCTCCAGTCTAGGTTTCTCTCCGCGAAGTTTGATAGCCATGCGACTTGGGCCTTGGCTGCATCGGTAATGTCACCAAAGAGGTCATAGACCTCGAGTATAAAATCAGCCTGGCCTTGGGGGGAGAATTCCCGAGCGGCAATCTCTACGGCTTCTTGTAACGATCCGACAGGTCTATTGGAGAAAAATTCCTGCTGAGTTGTGATAGTGTCTCCGATGAAAGGGATACTGGAGAAGGATCGCTAGCGATAGTAGAGTTACTGAGGAGGAGGCATGCGTAATAATGGCGGTGGTAGTGGCTGTGGTGGTGGTGGCCGCGGTGGTGGTGGAGTCAAGATTCGTAGCGGCGGTGGTGGTGGTTAAGGACGCTTCGAAATCTATGGCGTCGTTGAGTACTGCTGCAATGTCGTTGATTGATGTAAACCTCATGTCAGTCATCGGTTATGATTGAGATGGTGATATTGGGTGCAGTCGTCGGTGTGCGAGGAGGGTTGAATGGTACAGTACAGTGACTGTCTTTCCTTAGGAACGTAGGAGGGGGGGGCTCCTTATATACCTGGGGGGGTGTCTTCAAGTTGAGCCGTTTCCTTCTTCATCCAGTTTCTATGTCGTTTCTGATTTCCCTAGTACGCTCCTGTTGTATCTCTTCACAACTTCTTTGTTTCTTCCCCTCCTGTTTCCTCGCTTGTACTCGGAGATTGAGCATGTCTTGTTCGTCGTTCCTGTTGGCGGTGGTGAATTTTCTGTCCACTTCTGCGACAGTTGTCGCTTCTCTTAGCTCGAGGTTACCAGAGGGTTAGGGGAGAATGGTAGAAATTATTTTGTGTAACATGGGTACGACTCAGCCAATAGGAATATTTCTCCCCCCTCCATCTCGTAAATCCACACAATTGTGTGGATTCAGTATCTTCGACTCTTTTCGTCGTGGTCCATGCAATGGATCTCCTCCCTTCCCCCCTTCTTTCCCCCCCTTCCTCCATCTTTCCCATCATTGTTTGGACGGGTGGTCTGCCGGCACTGGATGTGTGGCATTCCACTTATCCACTGGCTTCTTACACCCCACCATATCTTCCGTCCGTACCCACGATCGTTTCTCCCAATCTTTCCACTTGATTAAATACATCCATCTTCCTTCTATATATTTCCGGCCTGTTACTGGCTCCACCTCGAATTCCTCCAATTCCTCCGATTCCTTCTCTTGTATGGTGTTAGGCGTACTAATTTCTCGAGCACCATGTATGCCTTCATTGCGAGTGAAGAACTTCTTGAGTCGGCTATCATCTATCCAGCCGGCGAGCTCTGCTCCGTCTAGCTCTGCCAATCGATAAGTCCCCAAGCTCTGGGCAATTTCTGTGACACGGTAGGGTCCTCGCAACCTCGCATCCAGTTTGGCACCGTGGAATTGCTCTGTCTTGGTTTCGTGCACGAGGGCCAAGTTGCCAATTTGGAGGTCTTCAGCTCGGAGGTTGGCTGCTTGATCGAAGTAACGTTTGTTGGCGTCTCTCGATTCTTTTAGATTTTGTATGGCAGCATCGATATCTTCTTGCCATCGTTCCAGCTGCCTTGCTCTAGCCGCTAGCAGTGACGCTGTATCGTCGATTCCTTGGGTCCAGTTGGCAGTGTTCCATGTCACGTTCTCCAGCTCTATCGGAAGTACCGCATCTTGGCCAAACATGAGGCGGAAGGGCGAATATCCGGTCGTACGCCTGCCGGTGATCCTGTCGGCCCAAAGCACAGCTGGTAGGTGGTCAATCCACATCTCTTTCTGTTCGTTGGAGCAGGCCATGAGTTTGGATAGCGCATCTGCAATCGGTCTGTGTCCTCGTTCGATTACTCCATTAGCGGCGGCGTAGTACGGGGTTACGGTGATCTTCTGGATATTGTAACGTTTGAGGAGGAGGTCGGTCCATTTCTTGTTTTCTGCTCCTCCGTCCACCACCACACTTTCCGGGGTTCCGAACCGGCAAATTATCTCCTCGTAAAAGAAATCGACTACCTTCTCCGATGTGCTCTGTTTTTGTGGTCATGCCTCTGCCCACCCGCTTAGATATTCCCTGGCTATCACCAGCAGGTGGTATCCGTCCTCCGTTTTGGGCATGTACGAAATGTCCATTCCCACTCGCTGCCATAGGTGACTAACAGTTAGGCTTTTCAGGGGTTCATCATACCGTAGCGGCGCTCTCTTCTCGCACTGCTCGTACGTTTTCACCCAGTCTTTGACGTCGACGTACATTTTGGGCCACCAGTACCGCTCAACTACCTTTCATAGCGTTCCTTCCCTTCCATGGTGCCCGCTCAGTTCATGTGCAGCTTCCATTGCTTTCCTTTTCTGCTCCGTACTCACCAATACCCTTGCCGGCGGTTCATTGGTTTTCCATCTCCGGTAGAGTACCCTGTCTGAAATGAGATATTTCGTGGCCTCCCGCCGAAATTGCTGCATCTCCTTTGAAGTTTTCCCTTCCGGCCGCTTCAGGTTCCCCAGAAATTCACCTATCTCCTTCCATCTCCCTTTATATTCTTCTGCCACTCTTAACCCAACAAATGGTTCGTAAGCTCTCTCCTTCCCCTGTCTTTCCGGGCCTTGTTCCACCTGTATTCCCCGTAAACTTGCTTCAATTATTTCCTCTAGATCATCCTACTCCGCTGGCTCAGGCTCCCCTTCCCCTCGTGGTCACCGCGAGAGACCATCAGGACCTCCATTCATCCTTCCTGGAACGTGTTTAACGTCGAAATCGAACAGCCGTATCAACACAATCCAACGGATGACTAGTGCTCCTGGCAGGTCGTTGGCAGGTATATTTAGTTGATGCACTAATGTGTTAGCATCTGCTTCCACGAGGAATCTGACCCCATATACATAATTGCGAAACTTCTTGAGTGCCTTCATCAGTCCACGGCACTCACATTTCCCCGCATCATATCTCTTCTCGGCTTTGTTCTAAAGCCCGCTCTCATAATGACACGGGTGCCGGTCCTTATTTTCATCTTCCTGCTGTAAAATCGCCCCCCACCCTGCTAAGCTGGCGTCAACTCCCACGACTATTTGCCCGGCGCCATCGCTAACGTCTAACGTCTTCAGCGCAGGAGCATTGCACAGGACTTCTTTCAAAATTGCCATGGCTTTCTTCTCTTCAGTCTCCCATTGAAACTCGACGTCTTTTCGTAACATCCGGAATATGGGGCTCGCGACTATTGCATATTCGGAGATCCATGTTCGATAGTACGTGCAAAGTCCAAGGAAAGCCCTGCATTCTGTACGGTTTTCGCACGGTGGCCAGTTCTGCACTTTATTAACTTTGGAAGCTTGGGGCCACCTACCTGCTTCTCCACAGACGAAGCCCACAATCTTTATCCCGTTCCAGCACCAATCAGACTTTTCTCCCGAAATCGTTGCTCCGGCTCTTTCAATATCTGCCAGCACTTTGTTGAGATTCTGGAGATGCTCCAGAACATACCTCCGCACTCCAGGCAAACCCAGCACTTCTTCATCTCCATATCGGGTTTTGGGCCCTTTCACTCCAATATCATTGACAAATACTTCTGCAATCGTCCCAAGATGCTTACTCAATATTTGTTGAGATACTCGGATGAAGGCTGACACCGAATTGGTGGCTCCTTGAACCAACCTGGTCGGTCGGTACATCTCTTGTGTCGTTTGGAATGGCATATAATCTCGGCTTTCTTCGTACAGAACTTTCTGGTCGTAGCCGGAGTGAAAATTGATTAAGGAGCAAATAGGGAGGCCAGTGAATGCTTCTGAGAATTCCTCGACATTGGGCGGTATTCCTGCATCTTCTACAGTGTGGTGGTTCGCACTGACAGCAGAGATGATGAATCGATACTTCCCATTCTTCTTCGGAACTAAGAAGTGAGAATTCCTGTAGAGGCCCCAAGCAGGCTCAAATTGTTCCTGCCGAACCCTTTCTTCTATCATCTCTTTTTCCACGGGAATGACTTTCTTGGGTATGCGGAATACACGATCCTTCCTGACTTTGTGACCAGGCTCCAGCCGGATGTGATAGGGTGGCTCGATCTCGTCGCTAATCGTTCCGAATTCCTCTCATGTCCATGAGAGAGCGTATTCTCTATTCGATGGCATACCCAGGAGGGCTTCTTTTTCCTTCGGCCATAATATGCTCCCTATCCATAGTTCTCGTATTCTCTCAGGCGTCAACCTTCCACCCTTTTCTCCGCGGGAGAACTTGGGGATAAACCACTCATCCCAAGGGCCTGATATTGGTACAGTCCAGGTGATAGCTCTTCCTCTCCAGTCAAGTCCGGCATCTGGTGTACTTCCATCCGACAAGGGAACAGACTTCACTTTCTGGACAATGCATTTATAGCGGGCACGCACCCAGGCTGCGTTGGTGTTGTCGTCTAAGTTGCACTTCGCTGAATGAAAGTACGAGGAAAAGGGTTGTATTTGACTAAGTTCCAAAGCCAAGCTATTTTTAGAAACCCACGCAAAAGTCGTGGATTCTCTCCCGGTTACCTGCTTTTCCTTCACTTGAGCCTCTTCTCTCATCGACCACTCCTCTGCTACCATCCTCCTACCCAACTCTCTGACCACTAGTCCCTCTTCTTCTTCCCACTCATCCTCCCAATTCACGCCTCTTCCCATCAGCTTCCTCACCGCCTTCGATAGTCCCTCTTTTCTGACTGACTGTTCTCCTTCCTCAAACGATCCTTTCTCTTTCCCTGCAAACGCCCTCTTCCTATCAATCCACTTCTTCTCTTCTCCTTTTTTACTATTCACCTCCTTCTCCTTCCACTCTTTTTTCTCAGAAAACTCCAACCTCCTCCCTTCATAGTGCTGGGCTCTATCCTTCCTAGTCGCCCTTACTTTAACTAGGCATAGTAGTTTCCCGAGTTGCTGGCAAACCTATCCCTCTTGTCTCCCAGATACGTGGCTACAAACGTGACTTGTTCTGATCCATCGACAGCAGTGATAGTAATTTCGCAACTTCCGTCGTCCAGATTTCTCTCACATTTGCGGGCGTAGGTTTCCCAGGGGCGGCCTAGAATCACCTGTTCCGATCCAGACGCAGCCAGAAACACTGGTACGGGAATCACGATTCCGTGGACTTCTATCGGTACAGCTTCCGACACCTTCGTGAGGTCCGAGCGGTTCCCATCTGCAGTTATCATCTTCCAGTCGGCCCTTTTCCATCCAATATTCAATTCTCTGGTGACATCCTCGCTCATCACACATATCTCGGATACTCTGTCCATGAGCATCGAGATCTCATGTCCATTGATCTTTCCTTGGACTGTAGGAGAGGCTCATACGTAGCAAAACTCAGTATATCCGGTGCTGTCTCTGGGATTCGAAGCGAAGGCGGAGACGTGAGCGATACCGACCTTCTTGGGAGCTGTGGGAGTTCTGGCCGGCACATGCCTTTCTTTCGGAATCGCTACCGCTTTGGCTTTAGGCAGCAGCTGGAGAGTTCACTCACCAGTTTCCCTCTCCTGTCGAGCTAGGACCGTATAATCAAGCTGACTACTTCCCAGAACCTCATAGTCCCCAGAGTCGAGAGTCGGGGTCTGCTTCTTACGAGGTTTGCAGAATTTCTTTTCAGCAGGGTCGCCTGTAGTTTTGGCTGGTGTTTTGCCGAAGGTCACTGCTTTCTTGATGTTGCGCTTCTCTTGGATGCTGACACTTGTCGCTACTTCCGGGACCTCATCCTCCACCCGAGGACACTTGTCGTCTCCTTTGGTAACTTCTCCTGTCCTCTTCCTCCTCTCATCAACAAAGGCATAGCCCGCTTGGGTTCGAACTACCGCCAGCCGTCGATGTCTTTCTTCCTCATCTAGGCGAGCCTCTCTTCCTTCTTCTGTCTCACTTTCCTCCGTGCTTTCTTCTTCTTCCTCACAGCTATCTTCCTTTCCATCACTCTCTTCTTCCTCATCTTCATTAAGTTCCACCACTCGACTTACCTCACCTTCCTGGGGTTCCTTACCTTTTCCCTTGGAGTAGTGCTCATCTATTTCCAACAGTTGTTGAACAATCCCCGAGCGAAAAGCCGTTACTTGAGTGCTCGCTCTCTGAAACAACTGCAACCTTGCAATATGTTGTGGAGGTCCAGCTGCAGGTGGCTGTACCGTTCTAGGCTGGATGGGTGCAACTGGTTGCTGCTGCCGAGCCACTTCTCTAGCGTAGTTTCTCATCGACAGGAACCTTCATTCTGGCCGGTATCCAGAGATTTCTCCACCTCTCCCTCCACGTGGCCCTAGGGTTAACCTCCCACACTCGTTAAGATGGATGATTCCATGTTCTTCGTCGGTTCAGACGTCAGGATAGAATGTCCGGATGTGCCCTAGCTCGTCACAGTAAATGCAAGGGCCTAACCCCTGCCGAGGATACTGTTGGTAGTTTAGCATTGTCGGTCGATAATAACCTGGCCCGAAAGGGGCATTCATTTGCAGTTCATGTGATTGCCAGGGGTGCATCGGTGGGTTGTCGGCTTGAATTGCGTAGGCTCTAGCCGTTTGATATCCAGTATATTGGGGCCTTGGATCGGTTGCCTTGGTTAATTGGAAGGTCCAAGCCTCAAAGGCCTTCATCATGTTGTCTATTTTTGTGTCGATGGTCTCCTCCTGTTTCTCGGTTGCATTTGTTTCTGTACTTGGCGTCGTGGTGACAGCGGTGGTGACGGCGGTGCTTGATTCGTTCTCTTGGCTTGTGCTGATTACACTGGGTATCTGTGGAAGCGGAACTCCGGTGGGAATGGAGTATGCTGAGACTCCCAATGTTGTGTGGGCGGTATCGGTGTCAAGGAGGGCGAGGGCATCGGCTGTAATGCACTTGTCGAGAATGTACTTGTGGAGGCTGTCGTACTTAAAGGTCTCAGGTTCCCGGGGGTCCAACTCGAGTTTGACAACGGCCTTAGCCTTTAGATCTTTTGGGAGAGCTCCAAGCAGCATTTCGACTCGTGCAAACTCGTACAATATACCCTTCATAACAATGGCTCGGCTGATATTGTCATAGGCTAAGATGAAGGCCTTCAATCCGACATTCCCTCTCTTCAATTAGTCTTTGCACAGTCTTTCCAGATACGTTCTCGTATACATGTATACTCGGCTGTCAACGTGTCTGAAGGCGTCTTTGAGTTCCTTCTTCAACTTCTCCCAGTCTCTTTCCTGGTACCCTTTCATCATTTTAATGTTTTCCTGAATGGTTTCGGAACAATAATAGGGGAAAGTGGAGATGATATCGTCCTTAGATGGGTCTGTGCCTGTACGAGAGGAGAGGCTTTCGTATGCTTCGATAAACTTGGTGACGTCAGCCCCACCAAAGATGGGGGCTCCCATGGTTCCCGGGAGCGGTATTTGGTTTTTTCCTTGGCAATTGCAACTACGAGAGACTCAATGAAGTTTTTCTGCTCTTGAACAGAGTTGGAGGAGTTGGTGCCGGCGACGTTAGCAGGGCCGGGGGAGACATTGGCCGGGGTGGACATGCCAGCCTCTCTTAGGCCGGTGGCGTAAGTGGAGCGGATGTGAGCACGGTCAGACATGTTGAACGTTGAAATGGTGGTGTTAGCAGCGGTTTGTGAATTTTCGAAGCGGTATTTTTGGCAGTTGGAAGTCAATTGTGAGTGTGATAGGAAGGTTTTGGAATGTGATCTGGGTGTCCCTTCCTCCTCCTTTTCTTCTTGCTAGTTCCTTTTTTCTCTTTCAGCATCATCGTTTCTATCCCCTGTTTCCTGAAGCTGGCACTCCAGCCACTCGATATTTCATTTAGTACTAAGGTTAGTACTTAGATTCAGAGCTCCTTCTTTCAGCATAATCATTTCCATTCCCATATTTTGAGACTGACGCTCCAGCCGCTCAATATTCCTTTGGTGCTAAGATTAGTGCTCAGGTTCGGAATGCGCCCCGGATATGAGGTTGGTGCCTTCGGTATTCGTCCCGGTATGAAGTCGGTGCTTGTCGTCCGGTGTTAGGTCGGTGCCTTTCTTTCGGTGTTCGTCCCGGTATGAGGTCGGTACCTGTTCTCCGAATTCGTCCCGTCTGCGAGGTCGGTGCCTTTCTTTCGGTGTTCGTCCTGGTATGAGGTCGGTGCCTGTTCTCGGAATTCGTCCTGTCTGCGAGGTCGGTGCCTTTCTTTTGGTGTTCGTCCCGGTATAAGGTCGGTACCTATTTTGTTAGTGACGTCGCTGTACCCAACTTACCGCACCCGGCATTCTGATCCGACATTGTTAGCACCACTCCTAGGAAGGTCATTATTTCCTTCGACGTTTGCTCCTCTCGCAGGGTAGGTATCTTTCATTAGTTGCTTCTCTCCATATTTACCCATATTAGTTTGTGGGGGTCTTTCCCACCATTCTGTACTCAGCTTTCCGAACCAGAATCCGTATTTGGGCTCCATTTGTGGTGAAACGGCGGGGCTTGAAGGCAGAGGGGCCTTTCGTTAACACTCCACCATACCTCTCACGGCATCCAAAGGGAATTCGTGAGAAAGAACGGTTCTGGCTCGAGGAGCATAGGAAGAGAATGAGAGAATATGATAGGATACCCGGCTGTGAGGAGCCACGCAAATTGGGTGGATTTACGGAGTCTTCGGAGGGTCTGAATGAAACCAAGAGTTGGGAAGATAGAGTGTGTATTTTTCGTCTGTCT
>MU122257.1:0-13827 GCA_014904905.1 Wilcoxina mikolae CBS 423.85
GCCCGATTATGAGATCGGCTACGAGAAGCCTGTCGGACGGCTCTTAGCGACCCTGACGGTTGAACCTTACGACGACCTCCTACCGGCGATAAAGAAGGCCCAGGCTACTGACCCATTGGCGGTCGACGTCTCGGGTAAGCTAGTCGATAACCCAATGGCCCCAGTCACAGCCGAAGCCGAAGCCGAAGCCGACGAGAACCAATGGAGGGTCGTCGATGGAGCTCTGACCTACGAGGGGAGGATATATGTCCCCGCGGACGATGCTCTCCACGGCAAAGTGATAAGTCTCTTCCATGACAACCCCGAGTCCGGTCACTTCGGAGCTCTTAAAACTGCTGAGCTAGTCTCTAGGGATTTCTTTTGGCCCTCAATGGACGCGCACATAAGGAAGTTCGTCAGCGGCTGCGAAGTATGTCACCGAATCAAGGCCCCGCGGCATGCCCGCCATGGAGTTAACATGCCACTGCCACCACCGTCACGACCCTGGGAAGGTGTCACCATGGACTTCGTCACAGACCTGCCAGAATCGACCGCGTCCGAATACACGGGGATCCTAGTCATCGTTGATCGACTGACAAAGATGGCGATCTACCTGCCCTGCAGAAAGGATGTCGACTCACCAGAACTGGCTAGGCTCTTCTTCGAGCATGTGATCTGCAAACGCGGTGTCCCTGACAACATCATCACCGATCGGGGCACTCAGTTCACGAGCCGATTCATGGGCGAGGGTCTGCAGTCACATGAGTATAGATCACCGACTGTCGACCGCTTTTCACCCGCAGACGGACGGCCTGACGGAGCGGCAGAATCAGACGATGGAGCAGTATCTCCGAGCCTTCTGCAACTATGAGCAGGATAACTGGGTGGAGCTCCTACCGTTGGCCGAATTCGCATACAACAACTCCGTGCATGCTTCGACAAGGATGACTCCCTTTTGGGCCAATTACCATTACCACCCGACGATGCAGTTCAAGGCACCCAAGGACTTAGCCCGATTGAAGTCAGAAGCCGAAGCGGATACCGTGGCAGCCGGGCTGGAAGAGACGCACCACACCCTCCGGGAAAACCTACTGGAAGTCCAAGCCCGCCAGACGAAGTACGTCGGCGGCCAAGAGATGACGTTCGAGGTCGGAGACAAGGTCTGGCTCTCGACTCGGAACATCAAGATGGCGAGAGCGTCAAAGAAGCTTGACTACAAGCGCGTGGGACCATACACGGTCAGTAAAGTCATCAACAAGAATGCTTACCAATTAGACTTGCCAAAGACGATGCGTATTCACAACGTGTTTCACGTCTCCCTGCTTGATAAGTACTCGCCGCCTGCCATCGGCCAGCCGCCTTCGGAACCGCAACCGACGATTGTCGATGATACGGACGAGTGGGAGGTCGATCGAATCCTCGACGCCAAGCGACGCTACCGGAAGATCCACTATCTCGTGCAGTGGGCCGGTTACAACTACCTACGCACGAGCTGGGAGCCGGCAGAGAACCTCGAGAATGCTCAAGAACTAGTCGACAAGTTCCATCGGGAGCACCCAAGGAACCCACGGCCATAATCGACGTCATCGCCGCGTTACGTTTCAGAGGTGGACTACGGTTTAGAGGTGGAGGATCTAGGGTCAATTGGACGTTTCCTTCTCTTCTCTTTCTCTTCGTTTCTTATGGATCTCGGCCCGGTATAAATGGCGTCGGCACGGATTTTACCACCTACCACTGGAAGTGGATTTCCCCGTGCACCGGATCCGCCGTGAGGCCGCCGTGATGGCACCGATCGGTCGCGGGACTTATGCAGTCATACGAATGGCGTACGCACCTTATCTTGTCTTTCTACATCTATATATATGTTGCAGCCCAGGAGGTCTGCTGATAAAGAGGGGGATGATGTAATGGCGGTGCCAGGGGCACTTGGCTCTCAAGCGCACTTGGCTCTCAAGTGCACTTGGCTCCCAAGCGCACCTGGCTCCCGGGCGCACTTGGCTCTCAAGCGCACTTGGCCTTTCCAAGTGCACTTGGTTGCCGAGGCCGGGTAACCGCCCTTCATATATAATCACCTCGCAAAGTGCTTTTGGCACACTAGCAATTATCTTACCTACATACCGTACAATTGATATCTTTATCACATACTCCCGTTTGCAACCGTATCTTTAAGTATCTATCCATACGAGGACGTACGTCCTTACAGACATGTACAGCGTGGTTGTAGTAGACCCAATACTGGTTCCTGCCATCGTAACCAACTAGGAAACCCTTGATGGCATTGGGCTCCCACTTCTTTCGAAGGTCTTTGGGAATATGGTGCCAGACTTCGCATCCAAAGGGCTGTAGATGAACCAGCGGTTGTGGAGGCTTTCCAGTCCACAGATCATAAGGGGTCTTCGATTGGGATCTGGTGGGAGTCCTATTCGTGATATAGACTGCAGTCTTCGCTGCCTCAGCCCACAGAAACAGAGGAACTTGTGCCCCATACAACATAGCCTTCGAACGGCCCACAACAGTCCTGTTAACATGCTCTGCCACTCCATTCTGCTCCTGTGAATAGGCAGCAGAATGCTCATGATAACAACCACAGGAAACGAGGAATTGTTCGAATTCTTTGGAGGTATATTCTCCACCATTATATGAACGAAGGGCCTTAATCTTGACCCCATGTATAGCCTCACTTCTAGCAAAGAACTTTTTCACAGCCTCAAGAGCATCACTCCTTCTTTTGATAGGCTCGAGTTCTGTCCAACATGTTGCATCATCCCTGAAGGTAATGAAGTACTTTGCTCCTCCTAATGAATTGGGTGTCATTGGTCCACAGAGATCTGAGTGGACTCGATCAAGAGCAGCAGCCACTCTTTGGGCTGGCTCAGTGGATGGATGGCGGGTCTGTTGCCCATCAAGCAAGCAGACCATGTTTCGATTGTAGTGTTGGTCAATTTGATTCCAGAAGCATGGTCCTTGGCCAGCTTCTTGATCGCATCGAAACTGATATGGCCCAATCTTTGATGCCATTCAATCAATTAACTGGAGGAGGATTGAGCAGTTCGAGCTGGTGGATCTCGTGGAGCAGGAGAGACAGTGGCCAGAGCAGCATGGACAAGAGGATTGATTTTCGTATGGAGGACGTAAGAGTGTCCCTGTAGTGTGGCAGTTGCTATAATTTCCGAATCATTAAGTATGTGCATGATATGATCAGGCCTTTCGAAGGACTCGGAACCTGCTGATTGGCAGGATGATGGCTGGTTGAAGATGATTTGACAGCCAGACTGATGCACAAGGCGAAGAGAGAGGAGGGAACTGAATCCTAATGATGGGATATGGAGCACATCATGGAGCGTGATGTCTCCTGAAGGGAGAGGGAGTATAACATCACCAACACCTGCCACTTTCACTATACTGTTGTTTGCCAGGGTGACTGTAGTCGAATCCTCTTAGTAAGTACTGAAGTACCCACGATGGGCAGTCATGTGGGGTGAGGATCCACTGTCAATGATCCAGAGGTCCAGAGCTGGAGGAGAATAGTGTGAATCAACTTGGGACATCCAGGCAATAGCCCGTCTTGCATTTGCAGATACTGAGCTACCTGTCCTTTGATCTCTTTCCTCCTTGGCCATTCTCTTCCTGCAGTCCTTTGCCCAATGTCTCTTTCCATGGCAATATCTGCAGCTGTCCTTGGAGCGGCAACCAACAGGCTTTCGTTTAGAGCTTTGCAAACGCTGAAATTGTCCCTGCTCAGCGTAAAAGGCCACTCTCCCATTCTTGGAGGAGGAGGTTAACTTGCCACCCACAAGCTTCTCATGCTCCAGAATCAATCTAGAGCATACATCATCGAGGGTAAGATATTCCAAATTAGTGATGGTGGTCCTGAAGGGGTGATATTCGAGTGGCAAACTGTTCAAAAGGAGGAACACCTTGTCCTCATCTTAGTATGCTGTGCATCCAGCACTGAGGAGCTGGTTCAAAAGCTTCTGCAGCTTGGAGATGAATTCAGACATTTCTACTCCTTGATAATGAACCTTCGACAGCTCACTGCGCAGGTGCGAAATCCTCTGCTTGTCCTTTCCCTGGTAGCGCTCTTTGAGCATTTTCCAAACAGTGGCTGGATTCCTTTCATTGGCATACATTTCGCGGTGGTTGGCATCCAGCATACGTTCTAGAAGGCCTCGAACCTTCGTGGTCTTGGTGTCCCAAGCTTGTTGACTCTCAAGCATTTTAGAATCAGTAGCTGATTTGGAGGAGGAGCTGTTACCCGAAGGGTTGGAGGAGGAGGAGGCTGATGTGAGCTGAACATCTTCAGTTGTCGAAGATGGGCGAGGCTCCTGGCCTTCGATCAGAGACAACCAGTCTTTCTCAGAAAAGATGTCGATTGCAGCTAGGAGCCACTCTCTGAAATCTGAGTGGGAAGTGAGGGGCTTAATGAAGCCATAAGATGCAAGAGCAGAGAGATCGGAACTCATGGTGAAATAAAGGAGTAAAACTGAGAGTGCAAAAGAGGACAGAGGAGTGAAGACTATGGGAGTGGAATGAGGATTGAGTTGTTGAATGAAGGCGCTGGATGGCAACTGAGAGGGAGGTAGTAAAGGGTCCTTATATACGAAACCCTCTGGTCAAACGATCGATCTGATGGTGTACGAATGGCGTACCAAACGCCAACTGTTCGGAGGACCAGGGTGGGGAGCTAGAGGAAGGTTTCTTTGTGAGGGATTTTGACACGGCTGCACGAGATATCACTCGGACGGAGGCCGCCGTATCACCGTATATAGTGTAGCTGGGCCGGGGTTGATATATATTGCACCTCCTAGTCGCGGCGGCTACCGCCCGGGCTAGATAAACAAACAAATAGACAGGATGTTCGGAGAAGAGAAAAGAAATGCCGCAGGAACTCAGAGAGGGGACTTCACCGGTGGTGCCGGAACCTCATTACCGGAGGCTAGGATAGGCTTCAGAAAATAAACCGGAAGTTCTTGGAAAAGAAACTTCATAGACGGGAGGTCTGGTGTTGACCTTAGACAATAAACCGGAAGTCGACTTGGATGAGTGACTTAGACGAGTAGCTTTCCCCGGTGGGAAGCTCAGAACAGAAGGTCTACCGGTGGGTAACCTCAGAAAAGAATGGGGGGGGGGGTGAAAGTCTTAGACTGACTCAAGCGCTGCGCTGTCCGGGCTCATAACCTATTGGAAATAGTAGCGGACGCTGTGAGCAGGTCTAAAAGCGATACGATTCTCTCTACTCTAGCGGTCTCTCTATATACAGAATGACAAGGCCATATTGGTCGCTCTGCCATCGGGCAGACTCGGGCATGGGGTTGAGCGGATTTCCAACATGGTCGCCCCTGCTTGAGGGTTGACGAACTTAGCAGCCCTCCAAATCTCATCACCCCTGAGGTTCTGTAAATAGTCATTTCAACATCTGCCTCTTAGACTGCCAAATCGACTTTTGCAGGTCTGCATTTGCCCGAGCAGCTGCTTCTGTCCTTCGTCCCCTTCTCTTTTCTCTCCCAAGAGTGGATCTCATCTCCTTGAGCTCACCGTTCCACCATCACTTAGATCAAGCCCAAATCCTTATTTTCTTTGCTGTGGTGTCAAGCACTTTGCTCAGTGAATCCTGGCACCACTTGGTCTCCCACTCGATCTCATCCCCTGTGTATTCCTTGTCTAGAAGGAATCTCTCCTTCTTTAGTTTCCTCCAACATTTCTCCACAACCTTCTGATCCTCCTCCAACATATTAGCTAGGATCCACCTTATGTCTTGTGTTCCACCTGCTACCTCCTGCTTTCCATCCCCACCTCCCATTCTATTATCTTGTGGTCAGAGCCTGTGACATGATTCCCCTCCAGGATCATCCATTTCGCAATTGGTCGATTGACCAGGTACAGCTCTATGATGGAAGCGCCCTCACTGATATCTCCCGCCAAGTAGTGAGTGAGTCAGCCGACATTCCTGATATCCATCTCATACATATCTATGATCACCTTACAGTATGTAGCATCCCTCCATTCGGTGCATCTCAGGTTCCAGTACAGAATGTGCGCATTCACGTCACCTGTGAGCACTGTTCCACCACACTGCCAAATAATATTCTGCAAGTTTCACTTTCTCGCCGGTCTCTCTCCTGTTTGCATGTCTCTTGGGTCATGTGTTGTTGTTCCTCATCATCTACTTTTCTCTTCTTTCGATGTCAATCACAATCGCATCGTCCTTTGCCCATGTAATGGCACCCGACCTAGGGCATGGTAACCGTCCATCCGCCCCATATATAGTCAGCTCGTGCGAGTGCTCTTGCACGCCATCGATAACCTTAACTATTGAATCTATCTCATTGTCGAATCCACGTTTGCAACAGTATCTACACTTAAATCTACGTACAAGGATGTACGCCTTTACAGCCCCCCTGCTTAAGTCTGTCGGGTTTTGAGTTGCAAGGCCACTGCCCTTTCCCACTGCTGTCCATATTCTCTTTCATTGTATAATTTCGTACTCTGGGTGGCTGATTCCGACTCCTCCTCTTTCTTCTGGTGGCTCTTGCAAACATATCATATCTGCTTTCCATTCAACTCCTGTCTCTAGCACAGCCATGGTCCACACATAATACCTGATACAGTTTTGATGAATTGTTCTAATCATTGGAAACAGCAGCTCCTATTTCGGCCTCTACCGCAGTCTTGGACATGGTCACTTCCCTTTCATCAGCAACTACCTCTTTCTCCATGGGTCATCCTCCCTCCTCCCCGATCGCAGAATCCACATCTCGGCCTCCACTATTCTTCATCTGTCTGATACCGATTGCCATTGTGTTTTCCACTGTGGCTACTCCCATTCGATGCTCGGTCCATTCTCTTCTCCTGCACCACTGTGGTGAGCCACTCTGACAACTTCCGTCTGCTTTGCACACCTGCCACTGAATGCGATATGGATCCCTTTGCAGTTCAGATATTTCTCTTGCGTGTGACTAAGGAGTACCCCTGCCTGCGACGTGCACCCCACAACATTGAACTGATGCTCCCTTGTTCGGTGCGGCCCAGAGTAGTAGCTGCACCTGGGCTGACTGCCGCCGCACTTGCGGTTGATATAGCCCCACCTGCAGCAGAGCTTGCACATGCTGTCGGAGTCCATGATAGTGTATAGTTCCACCTTGTATCTTACCCCTGCAGCAGGGACCCCTGTTTTAAGTTTTGAGTAGTCTTTGGGGTACCTTCGTCTCCTTCACAATAAAGACCATTGATGATGGTTTGATCTCTCTATTCTGCTGTCTCTCCCTGATCCAGCCAGAGTTCGATAGACATCTCACTTGTGCAGGGACCGTGACTCCTTCGTTTTCCGCCTGGATTCCTTCTCTCATATTCTGCAGGCATTCAGTGCCTCTATCCATGTATATCACAAGCGGAACAGTGTAGATTTTCAATCTCTCCCATGTATCGTTCCCCTCCACATCAATGATTTCTTCGTTGACCGACCTTGCTGCATTGCTGATGACCTCTCAGTACAGGAGCACCATATCTGCTATTGCATTCTGGTGTGTGATTGCAGTTATTACACCCTTGGCATTTCCCCGTGCATTCATGATTTGGATGTGGGCCAGAGATTGCTGCCAGAACAGTACTCTGTTGATTGCAGATTCGACTTCTTCATCGATCTTGTTGGGCAGGGGAACACTCTCGTCTCTTCTGAGCATCAGGTGTCTATCTGCCATATACGAGCCATTTGTCAGTGATAGAGCTGTCCTGCTCGTGGTCGCTGCCTCAGTCGTGGTGCCCTTGGCGGTGGCAGCGTTCCAGTGGTTACGCGATGGGACTCTCTTCAACTGTCTAGTCGTTGTTGGCTTTGTTGTCATTGCCAGTCCGAAGGTTGGAGTTGGAGTTAGAGCCAAGTGGGAGGCCAAGATAGGAGTCGGCGTTGTCGGCTGCTGTTGCGGTTTCAGTTGCAGTTTGGCTTCCTGCTGCTTCGGTTCTCAGTCTTGTTGCACTATTGTACCTGTGCCAGCATGTATTGAGGGCCGAGGCCTCCAGTCCATTGTCGGTCTCTAGTTTCCTCTGGCCTGGTGCTGTTTCTGCCAGAACCTTCATGACCATATTTGGGATTCGCATTCTCTACATTATGTTGTCCTTATGGTGAGCTTCTGACTTGCTCTTTCTCTCTTCCAAGCACGCTTCCATGCCGATGCATTGGACTTCCTGATGTGCTGCATATGTCTCCAGGACTTTTACCAAGTTCTCAACTGTTTGGTGCAGCTGTACCACCTTGCGTACCTGCTGCCTGATCGTTCTTTCCATTTGGCTTCTACAGTCTCCCAGCATACTTGATGCCTTTGTACTCTCACTTCTTAGCTGATTCCCATTCTCATTTTGCATCAGAGGCTCCCTCAGAGTCATGCTTTCCATGGTGATACGTGTCTCTTTCGACGTATTGACTGTGGTGCCATTCGTCTGTCCTGCATCTACAATCTTCATATCCCTATCTTCCTCAGTCGGTAGCTTCTCCATTGCAGCTCCAGTAGGGCCTTCTCCCCTCAGGGTCATCATCGTCATTGGTTGTTCGGTTGTCACATTGCATCTATCGCGTACGGTCTCTGCTACTGAAGTTTGTATCAAACCTCCGAGTCCTTAGGCGGTCCAGAGGTACTAGGAGTGTAGCTCTAAGGTCAATTCGATGCTAAAGGTCGATTGCTAGTATCCGCCTGTCGATTACTATCGTGGTTGTTGACTTATATCGCCGTTTCTGTTTTTGCCAAGACTGGCCAAGCGTGCAGTTGTTGGTTTTGCTTTAGGTATCGTGGAATTTTGGAGGTTGCCGGAGAGCGAGTGATACTGGGTGAATACGGCGCTTGAAATATTCACGTGCGCCTTTTGTTAGTACGAACACCCCACTCCCGATGTGTCTCAGTCTATATAGATACACACACCCCATAGGCTGAGCAGGCTGCAGACGAACGGCAGGTATAAACTGTGTGATCTCAGAGCCGGCTAGTATGAATACGAGAATAAAGGAACTGTTAGATTACCGTGCTCACACGGCTATTTTTCGGAAGATTCCATTTATTTAATTGTTTCCGCGGGCACCCGCAGCACTGAAAAATAGGGTGGTAATTATTAACAAAGTTGCAGAATGAAGTGCACTGTTTGTGATATTGATCACTACGCTTCACATATTGGGCAAACTGAGTTATTGAATAATAAACATCGCAAATTTGGAACAAAGAGTGAAATAAGTACTGTAGTCCATTACCGCAGTTTCCCAACCAAAATCACCGACATCAACTCCATCTTCTCAACCTCCTCACTCACTTTTGCTCGGATACTTGAACAGTGGAAGTCTTCTTAGCCGCATCGAAGATAATAATATTAACGTCGTAAGTCTTTTGAACAATGAACGTCGCCTCTCCACCGTGAATAGTAACAATAATCTGAGTGGTGCCGCCCTTGCTAGGATGGAATTTCCAGACGATATTCCGATCATCGATACGAGCGTTCATCATATCCAAGAACACTGGGTCGAAGGTAATATTGACCGAACCTCTCGGCGGAACATCAGCCAATTCCACGATTTCAAACGGCACATTGATAATCTCGTTGAGATGGATCGAATTCTTCGTGGTAACTTCCGGAACATTGGCAGGACGGACGCCGTCAAGAAGTTTCTCAATACCGGTGGGCGGAAAGCGGTCTTTCTCGGCAAGCGGGTGGATTGGGACGAGTTTCCCATCGGGGTAATTCGCGGTGGCAATGAGAACATCGCCGTAGGGGTTCGTGAGACGGATCTTGAATTCATTTTCGACTTCGTAAGGTCGAGTACCTTGGCCGCGAGGCCCGACCCAGCCGACAAGTTCATACTTCAAACCGCCAAGCCATGGAACTCGCTCGAAGTAGATATCGGCGGTGAAGTTGAGGGCTTCGCCGGACGCGTAGAGACGAAGGGTTTGGTCTTCGGGGTCGTAGGATGCGGAGAGGAATTCGGCGGGAATTGGTTCGAGGAAACCCATCTTGAAGGTTATATCTGGAAAATGTCTGGTGTGAAGAGTGAGGAGAGTGGTATTATCGGAGAGGATATCTTTCAGGGTCTGTGTTTGGATGTCTTCTCCATGAATGCAGTCCTTAAGATCAGTTTATATAAACAATTCTAGAAGAACCCACTTCAATCGAATCTGTTACCTGGGTTTTTCAGATTACATCCCACACTGTTCTGCGATTCGGTTCAGCTGCTTGAGAAGATTCCATTCCAGCTGAGTTCATAAGCTCAAGAGGTGGTCATGGTTGACATGCATGTGAAAAAAGCATTCGTTCGGGAGTACATCATCATCCTGGTAAAAACGCCATTCTACCCGTGCTAACCGATCGTATAGATAATAGGGCTGAAACTTTCCCCGTACAGACACGGTAATCTCGGACAATTTCAGAGCTTTTCACGTGGACATGGATTATTGATCGCGATATCGGTTTGATCAGTGAGAATGTCCATGCTGGTGGGATGACATTCCATGCTAGAGGATTTCCTTCAAGCGTCCATTCCAAAATGTATGTACTGGGCAGTTACTAGATATTCCGTGAGATGTTTCGAGCCATATCGTGAGGGTGGTGAGAGGTGGGGATATCAAATGCTATCTCCACACAGGTGCTAGTGTAAGCCGTCATCAGGCTTTCAGCTTGCTTAGCGAACAGAATTGAGCTGAAAGATGACCTCAGCTTGACATGACGTGCCGATAACCGTTCCGCTGGACGACACACACTTTAATCTTTTCCCCATCTTGGTCAACAGGTTCGTAGAGTGAAGCTGAACTAGGTCGCCTGACTACCATTTACCATACTTTTTTCCATTCGTCTGCGCCATTATTTGCATTTTTTTCGTAAGTATCTTTTCGCAGGATACCCAGCAAAAGTGTACTTACCTCTTTTCTTCTTTTTGGTTTATATAGATCAAAGTCTTTTCCTTATATTGACCAAGTACTCAGTTGTTGATCTCCAACGACTGCATTTGTATATTACAATTATAACCGACAAGGCTCATTGGGTCGGATTTCGTCATGCCTCATCGTGTGAATCATGGAAGCCGGAACTATTACTGGCTGATAATTCGTGTTAGAAACACATCGCATATCGTATTTCTGGTGTTCGTAAGCTGTTCCTAATTTGGGCATGTGAATAACAGCGATAACGCCATGCACATGTAGGTCTTGGCCGTGCCCATTAAATTTGGCGGTACTTAGTATGTATTATAAAACTTGAGTACTTGCTGACTTTGTCTGAATGCTGAGTGGACGCCTGATGTTGTGTTGTACTACCTTACCCCGCTCAGCCTTTGCTTCGAAGCTTCGCAACAGCGATCGTCACTTTACAACTCTTTCCATCGACCTCTGACCTGAAGGCCTGACGACTCTCCTAATCTGATATCTATTTCGACCCGCCCACGAAACAAATCGATTAAAATTGGAAACTCACCGACAGTTCACGAGTGTTCTCATCAAGTCGATAGCCATTCACATCGCAACGATCGCAGCGATCGGGCATCTGAACTCGTTACGTCGGGGATCAATTTATCCTCTTCTCTCAAATTTTTGTAGCCTGGAACATGAGGTAACAGATAATACCTGTATAGATCAGATCATTGCTTCAAGTACGAATGCTGGCTTTCGTCATATACCTTTATGTCATACCTATACAATTACTCTTCAATTTATACTGCGCTATCAGGTACTATAGGACACCGGGACCATCGCCTGGGATAAGCTTTTACATCTCGATTGTTCTAGGGATGCACGCAGTGGTGCCCGACAGCGATAAGACTGTACCATTGAAAGATCTTGCCATCTTAGAAGTACAACGGGAGACTAACAGTGGTCGAGTACGAAGCTGGCTGGGCATGAAACATTCACAACTTTGTCTTCTTAGCCGATACCCAGGCCGATAAATTACTGCAATTTCATAGAACAGATCCGCACATTTTGTTGTCGAAACATTTGAACAACCGGCTTGTCACGATGTCCGCTCACCACTCCTCGACCCAGCAATTGATCACCGCAGAATCACTTTCAGTCCAGGTCTCTCCACGCTATCACTCCGTTACATATATCATAACATACATATATCAGCAGCAATACCAGGATCCAAATAGGACGGAACCTAGCAGAGGCAACAGGATAAGATCACCGGGAGAGCACTCACACCTGGTACCCACAGATCGTATATAATATAACTACGCACGCTCTACGACCGACTGGGATCGCTACCGTTGGGAACGGTATACCCCGCGTAATCACGGTCTGGAGTAACTAACTGCCTCGTGATCAGTGTTTGTAGAGTACCTCCCGGTCGCTAATGCCAGCTATCACACCGCCAGCGATAGCCGTTCAGCGTAAGTACACATTCTCAATATTCCTCACCACTTTTACTTCATTCCATTAGAATCTCAACCCCCCCCCCCCAATGGGCCTACTTCCGCAACATCACGCAAACCCATTAGGTTAAATCATCGGTCAGATCTATTTATGCAACACTTCCCCCTCTTACTGCTTTGGTTTTATGGAGCGCAGCAAGAGGGGGGAGTGTTGCATAAATAGATCTGACCGATGATGTAACCGATGATGTAACCGATGATGGAGCTGACTGCACACCACTCTTGTATATAGTTCGACTCTTTTTCTTCTTTCTCTCTTTACACTTAGTATCTTAATCTATACACACGGTTCTCCCCTCATTATTTCAACACATCACAAGACATGTGGAGCGAGTGCGATGTTATGATGTACCACCGCGAGTCCTCAATTGTTACGGCAGCTTCACACCACCGACGATTTTTTCCCCTTGCCTTACCCATGCCTGCTGTTCCTAGTTGTAATTCTGAATCGCAGAGAAACAGAGTTGGGCATGGTTTATGGATGTACAGTAAAGTAAACCACCAGTGTGACATGTTTTATTCTCTATTTTCATCCTCCATTATCCCAAACAAACAAATCGATCCCTATCGTGAAAAACCAGAATATATATAAGTACTATTATTGCATATAGATCTCCGTCTTCGTATGGCCGGAGATTGCTGTCGGGCTGATGGCATTCAGCCGGATCTATACATAGATGAGTACGTACGCATTCGCTCTTGTATGACCATATATATATGGCCTTGTGGCCCTCTTAGATAGAATACAATCAAGCTTCTCTAGCATCACTATTTCAACAACTATACATATACTAGAACCGAGTGCGACGTTATGATCCCCACCCCAAGCTAACTTTATTCCCCACTTTTTGCGGCGAGGTATGCTCCCAGTTTATCTCCGGCTGTTCTCCGTGTCAGGCTGAGAGAGAGAGTTCGACCCAGCAGAAAGCATGATTATCTAATACTTACATCACCGGCGCCCCTACAGTGGACTCTACCCCCACCACCACCACTCCCCGTCCTATATATGCTATCCCGAACAGCCACCCGGGATGAACTGTACTTACCGACAACCCTACTTTCTCGAAATCACGTAGAGAATCAATACATATAACACGCAACTATCTCGCAACTTTTAACGGGAGCACATAGTCACACGCCCAACCCCCCAAATGTTCAGTAACGACTTTGTATTTATTTGGATAACAGTACTTCTGCTCGTTTACTGCTACACCGCTTCGCGCAAACGGGTGTTCACTTGTATGTACGTACGTACTATTGAGCAAAATTGAGTGCGATGCTATGATCCACAATAGCGAAATGAGATGCGGCGGGTGCGGGCTGCAGATACGAGTCCTACGAAATCACGCTGTTGTCTGGGAGACAAGAAAAGTTTCAGTTCGACCCTGGCAAGGAACGTAACGAATCTTCAAAGTCACATTTGTACAAGTATCAATACCTCTAGACTCCACCGAGCT
>MU122257.1:14882-65187 GCA_014904905.1 Wilcoxina mikolae CBS 423.85
CGCTGGCGGGGGATTAGCTACTCATTCCACATCACATCACATAACGGGGGGGAGGGCATACCCCGAAAGCCGCAAGACAGTCCGCGCCGCAATGGTTCTGTCATACACATTAGCTCATCCCTCCACTTCGGGGGAGGTAAGTTACGCACAATACTCGTCCCACAAAACCCTATCCCACATCCTTTTAGCTTCCTCCCCCATCCCGCATCATCATGATCACTCACCATGTTTCGAACAACACTTATCCCCCGCACATTTCAGCCCGTTATTATTTGGACCACAAACCCATAGGTCCGTTGTAGTCGGTGTTGGGTCGCATGTCTACCCATCCCTTTTATTAGCCCCTTCTCCCTCCGTAGCGAAGCTTATACTGACACCAAACGTGCTCTGACACCCCGTTTGACAGTATGCATCGCCGGTGCCACAGTATCCCTTTTTTTGTTAGCAGCTTCCCCGGTCACAGGAGGGGAACAAACAAAGCGAGAGCAACATGGCTTTGCGCCTAGCTGGCAGGAGTACGCGGCCGGGCTTCCGCCAACACCAGTAGTACCACAGGTGCCGTCTGGGGTTGCGACACGTTTTTGGAGGCCGGGAGCGGCGAAGGTGAGGGAGAGGAGAGGGAGGAGGAGGAGAAGAGGGAGGTGCATGCTGGCTAGGGAACGAGTGACGGAGAGGAAAGACAGATGGGTGCGAAGGGAATGAGGAGAGAGGGGTACTTAGACACGGTGCCAAGGGGGGCGCGGGGAACAACGAAAGAAACGCACGTCGGAGAAGTCCTAGCTTGTGAAGGAGGAAGTGGTTTTGCCGCGGCGGAGAGGCCGAAGATGTTCCGCCACTGTCGGGTGGAGCGGAGTGAAAGAACCATTATCGATTGCGGATGGGCAGGAACAGAATCTCGTTAGATAATTCTTGCCACTATTGCTCGCTGTGATTCTGAGGGTGGAAGCGAGAACCGCCGTTCGTGGTTTAGGCTAGAAAGACATGTGTACTCTACACATCCGCCACCGCTGTCGGAAACAGCTTACCGAGGCGAGGGTTGGGGTTGTTGTTAGTTGGCGTAATCTTTTTTAAGTACCCACCCAAAGTTCGCATCAGCGGGCGGCCGCTAGTTTCGGCCCGCAGCTCTAGACCCACGACTTTGCTGTCTGGTAGATTATCCCCAATGCAGTAACAACTCGCACGCATCTCTTGCAAATACCCTATCATTCGTTACATTACAGCTCATATACACAATCTACACCATAGCAACCCGTTTCTCATCCTCATTCACCGCCAACAACCCCACCTCCTCCTCGTGTACCACCTCCCTCGTCTTACCCCACCCAAAATCATCACTATGCCACATACTATACACCGTCACCATCATATTCACAAACGGGCTCGTAACCAAATGCAAAAAATACCCCACCACAAACTGACCCCGTTCTTTCCACGTCCTTGGCAGCCAAAACACCAAGCAGAAGGAGTAAACCTATTCATCATCAGCTCTTCCCTAACCATCCTAGGTATGTAGCGGAGCAACCAACATAACGCAACAACAACACGGCACTCAACCCCATCATAATCTTATCCTTTACCACCTCCCTCCCCTTCCGTACAAGTAACATCACCAGCGCCACCACAGCCGCAAGAATAAACGGCATTACCCACCATGTGATAACCGTGATGATGCTCTGTATTCGCTCCACAAGTATTATCCCCGGCCGGAATATCATCACAAACTCATTACTCACGCTCCCCAGACTCCACCTCTTCCTCTGGCTCAGAAACACAGCCCAGGTTTGTGGGACGGACGTGTATGCTTTTGCGCGGAGTGTTTGGATAGTCCGTTTTGTGGGGAAGCTTGAGAATATGACGGAAGCGTGGATTGAGTCTTCAGAGTAGTTCCCCATGATGTGGGATGTCATAACGTCGTTCGGTTTCGGGACATACCCGAATCTATCCAGCAGCACCAGCGGACCAAAGGTTGCTTCTTCAATCCGGAGGAGCTGGCAGCATCCTGGGCGTTTTCTTCCGTCAACCTTCTTTCCTCGGCGGGGGTGGGCGACTGCACTTACCAGGTAAACAATTAACCTTCCCCGTAACCCTACTCTGGAACGCCCTCCTCAGCCCCTGGGTCAATGAATACTCCAAACTCTGATACAAATCCGCAGCCCCCCATCCGCCGCCTTCAAACTCCACACACACATGCCCACAAACCCCCACCACTCCCTTCCCCGCGCCTCTCATCGCCTTTACCATCTCATACACACAATCCCCCGCGAAAACCGTATCCGCGTCCATCCCAACCAAATACTCACACCCCTGCATGCCCCTCGCGTCCATCTCCCCAGCAAGATATTCAAACACAGCGGGGCAGAAAATCGTTTCCCCTCCGAGGGTGGTGGAGTAGTGGTAGAGAAAGGAGCGGACGAAACACAGCGAGTCCCGTTTCCCTTGGTTATGCCGCTTCACCAAGAGGATGTACGGTGTTCCTTTATACTCCCCCGTCTGCACCACGAGAGGCATAAAATACCCATCTCTCGCTCTGTACCCATTCCCCCACCCCCGCCGGAGAGTGCACGGTAAGATATCGTCCAACAGTGACTCTGCACATGTCTTCGTCATCCCCCGCCCTTTCGCGTAGCCGTCAACGATGACCGTGATTAGACGGGTGTGCCCCTCCAGCCCCGTTTGCGCAACCAAGGAGTCAAGACTCCTTGTCACCTCCTCGGGGGTCTCGTTGTAGCACGGCAACACCATCACTATCTTCTCCAGCGCAGCGGGTGCCTGAACTGGCCCCCTCAAGCACCCCCGGAATGTGGAATAAACAGCGTGGATAACGATACACACGATCATTATTGCTTGTAATAAGGTGTTTGCGCAGAGTATGGGGAGGAAGATGTAGTAGTACTGGTTGTAGCGCCAGGCAAAGAAGATGAGGAGGCCGTTAGTGACGGTGATGCCGGTGATTAAGGAGAGTTTTTGGAGGAATAATAAGGAGCGGGAGATAGTGGTTAGTTCTTTGATAGCTGAGAAGCGGGGGGAGGAGGACTGTTGGGTGAGGGTGGAGGTGAAGGAGGGGGCGGAGGAAGAGGCATCGACGGCAACAATTTTGGGGGCTGTGGGGGAGGGAGAGAAGGCGGATGGTGAGGCAAAGACGATGAGGTCGTCGTCGTCATTGTCGGGGCCTGGGCGCTCCCGAAGTACGCTCGTTGTAGTTGACGTTCCGCGGTCAATCCACTCTCCCGGCGACGAGGGGCCGGCATCTGAAGTTGCCGTGTCGCTCCACGCCCTCCCACTATTAGCAACTGAAGCATCGGTCGAACTCGCAGCCTCAGATCCTCCGGGTTGATGTTGAACCCACATTCCCGACATCGGCGGGGAGTAGACTTCCCCTGCCTTTTGACCGGCGGAGGATCCATCGGAGTTTCTGGTAGAACCGGCGGGGGAGGATGCAGATGGTGTGGTCAATGGAGTATCGACATTCCCCTCCTCCCCCAACACGGAAGTCAAGGTGTGGGTAGAGAAACTTGAGGCTCCGAGAGTGGAGGACATTGTTTCGGTAGGTTAGGGTAGGATGGAAAACGAGTGTGAAAGGTAAAGGGAGAAACCTCTACGATTGAAGGGAGGGAGGGATAGAAGCTTCGAAGGGAGAGTCAAGGAAAAAAAAAGATCGTGTAGTGGTAAAATACTTTGGCATGGCAAATAGTGTGTAGTGGTCTAGTCAAATGGCGAAAATTTTCCATCCTGGATGAAAAAATATGATAGTTGCTAAGCGACTGCAGGCAGGCAAGACACGGTCTGGTCTTTGTGGCTTGCTTGCTCGCTGTCCGACAACTACTGCTGGCTGGTTGGTTTGGCGAAAACTCAATGCTAGATGCATGGCGAACTCTAACCCTCCACATAAATCTGGCCATGGCTAGTCACCCAACCCTAGCATTCAGCTGCGTTCCTGACGATCTAACCGGTGGCAAGTTAAGACACAAATAGACCCACGCGAACGACTGTTGGGAATCTCTTTTTGGAGGTTCGGGTTATCCGAATGGCGGTGGACGCGAGCATGCGCAGTGAAGTGTTTGCATTGGTCATGAGAGCCGCGGAATATTGAAGGGCTGAGGGTAAGGCGGGGCACGTGCGAGAGCTTACCAAAAGGGGTCAAGGAAAAAGACACTCCTTTTCAGGCAGAAGTGTTCACATAACAGGAAACTTTCTAGATGCCATGAGCAATTTCAGGTTAATATGGGTCGAAATTTGACCAGAAACTGTAAACTTGCAGCTGTGTTGCCAGTCACCTCGCACAGCTCTCACAGGAAAAGTCAATTCCCGATTCGGGGCGTCGGTTTTGTTTTTACCCTGCTCAACCTGCTCAAGCACGTTTGAAGGTGAGTGACATTCGGTACCAAGTCTACACCCTGAGGCGAAGCAATATGGCAAACAAATGCATATATTATGCTCCCGGGAATCTCAGAGAACTCCGGTAACTATCGACATTGTTGAAACTCTCCATTCGCTTTCATCTTTACACTCGTTTACAGTATCTGCTCCCCACGATGTCCTCCTCACTCCACTTCGAAACCCCCAACCATCTCTCCCCGTGGTCCCACCAAAACCACACCGACGCCTTAACAATCTGGAACACCAGCACCGACAATCTCCCAGATACTCCACCTTCTGAAACCCTCGACCCCCTCGAGCCTACCACCACCCACCCCGTCACCCCCTCTGAAACCCCCCTCGTAGCCGTCATCGGCGTCGGCTACGTCGGCACACACCTTGTAACCGCCTTCGCCCCGCATTACTCCATCATCGCCTTCGACGTCTCCGAAAAGCGTCTTCTCACCGTCGCCCCAACTCTCAGCCAATACGCATCAACAATTACCTGGACTACCAATGCCAGCGCAATCGCTCCAGCCACTCACTTCCTCATCGCTGTCCCGACCTCGCTGCTGCCGGATAGCTCTGTGGATACGCTGTACCTCCGGGAAGCGATTGGTGCGGTGGCTTTGTATGCTCGGCCTGGCGCCACGGTGGTGGTTGAAAGCTCCGTTTCAGTCGGGATGACAAGGAAACTACTTGGTCCATTGATGAGATCTCGCGGGTTACTAGCGGGAATGTCACCGGAGGTAATTCCCCTCCCCTCCCCCACCGCAAAAAAAAAAAAAAGAAACCACAACCTAACTTCTCAGCGTGTCGACCCTGGTCGTACCTCCCCGCCCATCCACTCCATCCCAAAACTTATCTCCGGCCTCTGTCCCTCATCCCTATCCAGCATCCACAGACTCTACGCCCCCGCCTTCTCCTGTCTCCACCCCGTTTCCAGCCCAGAAGTCGCGGAAATGACCAAACTGTACGAAAACTGCCAACGCATGGTCGGCATCGCCTACGCGAACGAGATGGCAGACGCATGTCTTTCTCACGGCATCGACTTCCATGAAGTCTCCACCGCCGCGGCTACAAAGCCTTTTGGATACCTGCCGTTTACCCCAGGGTTAGGTGTCGGTGGACCGTGTATTCCGGTCAATCCACATTATTTATTTACGAACTGTGAGTTTCCGGTGTTGCGGGAGGCGACGGAGAGAATGCGGACGCGCCCAGGAAGGGTGGGTGAGAGGTTGATTGAGAAGGTGAGGGGGAGGATTGTGGGAGGGAGGAGGGAGAGGGTGCTGGTGGTCGGGGTCGGGTTTAAGAAAGGGCAGGAGCTGGTGACTGGGTCGCCGGGATTGGAGTTGATGAGGGAGATGGTGAGGTTGGGCGCGGAGGTGGAGTGGGTGGATCCGTTGGTGGATGGGGAGGTGGGCGTGGGGAAGAGGTTTGATGCGAAACGATGGGGAAGGAGGGAGTTGGAGAGGTTTGATTTGGTGGTTGTCGCCGTGAGGCAGGAGGGTTTGGATTTTGGAGTGTTGGACGAGTTGGAGGGGGTTATGGTGGAGATGTGGGCGTAGTGAGTGAGGTTGAGGTGCGAGAGGTCACGTTGGATGTCATGTGACTTCTAATCTGTTTTGGGTTCTCCTCGTGTTCTGTATCTCCTATCAATCATGAAAAATTTGGTTCTAGTTTTTGATATCTATAGCTATAGTGCTCTCCCACGGAAATGTGAAGAAAAATCTGGAGTTGATGCTGTGAGGTTCAGAGCGTCTCACCAAAGTCTTGTAACCGTACCAACAAAGCTTTCCTCATAGCTATCTTCGGCAATGATCCGATCGCCCAGAAATCGCCCACCTTAGCCAACCCCCAACAGTTCTACCATCTAATCTGATTATCTTGGCATTTCTTTCTGATCGGCATCTGCCCAACCCACCATTTCTCCACTGACCTGTATCCTATTGCAAACAACCACCATCTTCGAGCTCATTTTTAAAATCCTCAATACCAGCGTTACTCCTGCGACCGTCGCCAAGCCATTCGCACGCGAGAAGATCGGATGTTATGTATAAGATCTCAAATCTGATTCCGCTTCTCCCTCCCCTCCGACACACCCCTCATCTCACAACCTCGTACGTAACGTATCAAACTTTTCCATTTTCTCTCCTCACATTCTGGCACATACATTCCCTTCAGCGCAACACCGTCGGAACTTCCGGTCGATCACTCCTAGTTATTCATGGATGATTATTCCCAGTCCGGTGGATGCAGATAAGCGAGAAATCTTCAGGGTGTCCTGGGAGTCTAGATGCATCCAGTAAGAGTAGTAAAAATTTACTTCGACGGTACACTACGGTGGCGGACTAGCGGCGGATGGAATGAGTGCCAAACCTAACCCACGCTAAAACGTCACGCTATACCAGGATGTTCTATAGTGAGTGCAACGGCGCATGCGAGACGGGGTTTTGGATGGGGCTAGAAGCGTTGGGGCGTTTTTTCGGTAGAGCAGAATGATTTCTAGACGATCGGATCTTAGCAGGATAGGGCTGTCCAGAGCTTTGTTAGGACGGTTACAAGACACATCGATATGTTAGGTGTTTGTGGTGGGCAGTTTCTAGGCGATCGGATCATTACCGAATACAGATGAGAAGGACGGTTACTTCTTGACAAGGCAAGATACATCGGTGACCGAGACGGGTGTCAATATCGCTAGTAGCGTTGGGTGTTGGTTTTGATAGTCAGTTTCTAGACGAATACCTAGATAATTGCCGAGTAAAAACACTTAAATGGTCACTAGACATGACACGTTGGGTAATGGCGGATTGTAACTGGGCGCAAAACAACCGAATTTTGGTTTTTTGTACAACTTTCTATCAAGCATGATTAGTGGTGCGAAATCTAGAGTAGCTTGCCGTAAACAGGCTACTGATCAGATCATACGATTCATACCTGGATAGAACTCTGGCAAGTTCCGTTGGGGTAATTTCTAGCGTACCAAAACTCAAGTCACTAGTCACAATTTTGTGCCAATGTTGCGAAGTCTCTTAGCACTCGGTTACTAGAACACCCACACACTCTCAGCCGCAAATTCCTTCACAACTCCAGGGCTAAGGGTCCATGATACATGTGGACCTTTCCTCGCCACGAGGCAATATGCATATTAGTGGATAATAATAGACCCCTAGACCCTACCTCGTGGCAAGAAGCGAGTAAAGCTGAAGTTTTGTTTATCCGAAGACTCGGAGATCTGATCAGAGATTACTTCTATGCATACTTTTGCGGAACTACTTAGATATGCTGAGCACATAGGCAGCAGTGAGGTGGCGCATTATGACCAAGTCGAATGGGATGTTGCATGCACCGGAGGTAGAAAGGTTCGCTAGTTATTTCCAGTTTTGCGTGAGCTGAGATCTCCATGGTGTGCAAGGTGGGACCTGATTGTAGTGTCTAGGTGAGGAAGGTTTTGTGGTTGTAGGAACAGCAAAGGCGAAGATAGGTGTATATGTGATGCATGGTGACGCACTCGCTTTGTCCGCTGAGTATGGGTGAACCGTGAGTTTTCTACCGTTAACTTCATCACAACCGTACTGCAGCGACAGATGAACAAAATACCACCATCTGAAAATGACAACTTTCTTATTCGGACCTATTAGAATGAAATTGAGTACGGACAGGTAGTCGGGGTGAGTGATAGTTAGTACTGCCTTCTGTACTATTAGAGTACAGTAGCCTGAAAGATTGTTAATTGTCAGGTGGAAATAACAATTCTCCTTGAGCTCCTCTAATGCTTTATCAATGTATGGTTTCTGGCTCACCGGTACCTTGTCGATACACTGAGGGATTGCATTTGCTGGACGCAGGGATGACAGTGGGTCGTCCGGCAAGCGAGCGTGTCCAGGCATAAAAATAGCCACGTGCCATGGAAGAAGTGTTTTGTCCCCATCAAACGTACCGATCGCCATTGCTCTTACGAGCTTTTGAGAGTAACAGCTCAGGACAGATACAAACGTACGAATTTAGTTACCCAGCGCCCTCAGCGGGTCGCTATCTCACACAACACTCTGAGCCCTATACCCTAATATCCTACTTCGGGTTTACGTTTCAGCTGTCATGGACTCGGAGCTTCGCCGGGGCTCAGGAAAAAACCCGAAATTCTTTTGCAATGAGCTTTTCGATTTCAATCTAACTGGATTTGGTTTGGAGTATATAGAAACAGTAGGAATCTATCACTTTCATTCAGGTACTGCAAGCCCAATGACAGAATGGTGATGGATCGATGAGCAGATAGATACAGGGCCTGGTAGGTAGAGCGAAGAGGAAGAGGAAGAGGAAGAGGCAGAGGGTATTGAAGATGTCTAGGCATCACTTGGATCTAGATTATCGGATCTTATCACCCCAATAATCTTATCTATTATCACCATCTTATCAAATCTTATCTCAGGTTTAAACCTAAGATCTAAACATGAAGCCCTGAGTCTTTTGCGAAAAACTAAACTTGAAAAGAGTTTAACTCGATCGACAGCCCTTATCTCCCATTCATTCGCCAAAATGTCCTTTACCCTCAAATTTCGGGAACTAACCCTAACTCTAGCAAGCTTCCGTACTTCTAGCACCCATTACCCCCAGTGAAACCCCCGATATTACTATTTTATCTTGTGTCAAATATAGCACGACCAGTGCTATTCTATCACGCTCTCTTACTAGCGGCTTGTTGTACTCAGATCATAATTAGGTTGGTACGTACTTGGCGAATATATATATAGACAGAATAAATTTAAACGCAACTGCGATGATGATCCTGATAGTTGTTGACGTGAGGTGATTTAGGTGGAAGTCATCTTAGAAGTAGTATCACCCCCAAATATCTCTATGGGATTGGACGGGTGTCAAATGAATCTTCAAACGCATCATGGACGCGAGCAGTAGCAACACATTTTATGAATGCTTCGCATCAGATACTTGAACTCTACTATTGACCATTCTGATTCCGACCCAAAAGATACTAATGATTAGTCGGCCTGGACTTAGGACGTTAATACGCCGGTTTGCAGTAAGTGATTAATGGAATCATTGCCCTATGTTTAAAACCTATCTGAGGTGGCTGCTTACCAAGAAGTTGATATTTCTTGTGTATGAGAATATCCCACGTATGCGACAGACCTATCACGGCCACGGCAAGGCGTTAGATTAAGCCTTCCGCTGTATGACATGCAGCAGCGGACCGGCGAGGTCTCAATTGATATCAAGATCTTGCCGAGGGAGTGCTCGGGTATGGTATACGAAATCGGTAATGTTCGAGCTTCAATTCAACAAATTTCTATGGGTGCTGGGATTAGAAATTCCCGATTTTGTCTTTCATATCCGGGTATCGTCGCTGGAAATCTTTGTTGGAAATCCGCTCAACCCCCGCGCATGATGTTCGCGCTTGGTGCCCGAGTCCACCCGGTGGATCGGCCAATTAGTTCTTGTCACAATGTATATAGAGAGCCTGCTAGACAGTAAGAGACCACATCGCTCTTGGACTTTCTCACAGCGCCTGCTACCATTTCAAATAATCTTGGTAATCAACAGCGAAAAGGAAGTCACAAAATCAAACAGACACTAGTAATAATCCACTAGTTTCAAAATTTATACTTCCCTATCAAGAATAACCTCGACATTTAGGCTACCATTATAGAAACAAAACTGCATCGTTATCAAAGCCTGCCATCACGTATATCCCACAGTCTGTTCTTCACACCACTTCCAAAACTCCTGCGCTTCTCCCGTTCCTTCCTCCTCTCCCCTTCAACGCTTTCACAATGTCCCTCCTCGGCTGTGGATGCCACCTTCCCCAAGGAATAGCATACCTTCCACCATCCGCAATCGTCACCTCCTCACTCAATCCCGTCCGCAACGCCGTATACGCCCCCAACCTAGCATCATGCAACACCGGGCTGGTCAAGATCTGCGCTATCCTCGGTGCCTTATCCCAAATCTTCGTTTTCAGATTCCCGGGATTCTGCGTGATGCTTACAATCCCATCCCCGCAAACTCTGTTCGCAAACTCCGACGCCAGAAGCCAGTTCCCAGCTTTCGACATTGCGTAGTTACGGTTTTGATCAATGGTTGGCGCGGAGAGCTCGGGAATGGATATTCCCCCCTGCGGAGCTTTGGCGTCAACGAGCATCGAAGACGTCCATACGATTCTAACGCTGTTCTTGGGGGCGGTATCTGATGCAGCTTGTTACTGAGGGAGGAGAAGTTGCGTGAAAAGGAACGGTCCGAGACAGTTTGTTCCCATCTGTAGTTCGTGTCCCTGTTTTGTTTTACTTCCGACCGAAAGTGTCGCGACTCCAGCGTTGTTCCACAAAACATCTAGGCGGTTCTCTTGAGAGGCGAATGTTTCAGCACTGATTTTGATGGTTGATAGATCGCTGATATCTAATTGTAAGAACTTCAGTTCGCCTGAGTAGAGGTGGTTATAGAGTTCGTTATTTCTGCGATTGCGGCGGCGGCGTTGGAGGAAGAACGGGAGGCCGTGTATACACGCGCTCCGGAGGAGTACAGGATCTTGCAGAGCTCGTAGCCGACGCCAGAGTTGCCGCCGGTCACGAGGAATACTTTGCCGAATTGTGAAGGGAGGTTTGAGGCGGTGAGTGAGGGAGCGGGAGGGCGGAGTTGCGTCCAGTAGGAACGGAGGGCGGCCATGGTAGGAAATGTCGTCGGATGATGGTGGACGGAATAAATCAAGGGGAATGATGAATCTGTTCAATTTCTTTTGTAGCGGGAAGCTGGAGAGATCGCATTTGTTGTGATGCTGCGAAGTATGGCGGTTAAGTAAGCGCTACCCGCCAGAATACCGGTGAAGGTCGGGTGAAAGTGCTATCGGAACTCCGGAGCAGTTGGGATACTCACACGGAATCCCGAAACCTTTCATAAAGAGGTTTCGAATTTCTTCCATAATAGGTGGGTGGATGGACCGAATACAGGTCTGCCGCTTGTAACCACCGCATATGTTTCCATGACGGTGGGTCCATGAGCAGCGTAACGTGGAGTTATAAAAGCATTTAACTGATGGATAGTTAGAGAACTGATAGAGGATTACGTTTCACCCTACATATCATATATGCAGCATCATAAGATTAATCGTCATCAATGAACTTCTTTTGGAAAATCGCCATATTTTTTGCTCATTATTTTTGCAGAAGCTAACTATACAGACAAACAACAACCCCTGCACTTGCGCACAAAAAAACCCTCCAGCTACACCGATATATCTTCATCCCCCAGTGTTTACTCCGCCATCAATAACTACGCAGAGTCAGAACCCCTGTCCAAGGCTTTACTTTATTTACTATTCACCTGTTATAACGACCTCGTTAGATCACACATTCAATCTTTCGTGAGATTTGATTAATGTTCGTGGTGCGATTTGATCTTTTGAGATACCCGCTGGCAGCCTGGATTCTGACACCCCCGGAAATGAGTGAGATACAATCTCGAGTATCTTGCCTTTGAGATTTTGTATCACATACCTCACCGGAACGGCCACAACAAAAGATTCGACCAGTGCCCAGGCTAGCCGGGCTTGAACTTACGATCATCGCAGCAACTGAGCACCGAAATGGTTGCATTAGTGAAATGCTCCAATCTTTGGGATATTGCTGAAGTAAAAATTAGCTTATTTTCGTAGAGTTGGATAATAGGTCGGTTCTCTCGTGGAGAAATAAATTTTGCTGGGCTTCGCACGTGACTAACCATCTGGAAACGAGTCGACTTTTCGGTGATAACCGTCTATATTACCTAGCAAATGGTTTCATCAGGAGGTTGGACGTGCACGGCGACTCTGCTGGCCAGCGTTACGAAATCATGCCGGGTACCACACACGGATATCAAGCACAGATTTAGGACAAATACGGCCAGTCTTGCCCAAAAGGGTCCACCAAGATATTATTTTTCCGTTTTTTACGGCCTAATCGGGAAGTTATCAGCCATCTTCCAGCGATTTGTTCAACCACCGAATTACACTTTTGAAGAAAGCGAGGTTTTTGTTAACTAGATTTTTTTCATGTGGGAAATTCTATAGGTGGTTTCTGGTGCGAGTAAACACTGTCTCTTGTTGTTGAGAACAAATCAGAGAGAAAGAACGAATGTGCTGAATTGTCTATGGTACAGAGAGAGAAAGAGAAAACTTATATATGAGAATGGGCAGCATGTCCGGTAGGTGCCATATCCGGGGCCCGCCCGGAGTCATCATACCGGAGCTGAGCATCCGGAGCTGGATGTCGTGCTCAGGTCCGGGTGGATGGCCGGTGCTCTCGGCTCGATGCCCGAGAAGGCTTCGGCCATACCTCCGAATGACGTCGAGATTCTCCGGGCTAAACCCCGAGCAGTGACATCAGTCAACTGGCGTTAACACTTGTGGCGATAATTACAGTTGCCAGTGGCGCGGGCTTGGGAAGCGGTCCCTTTAGCTTCATAATTTGTGAAGATGTGCCAGTTTTTAGTATTATCTGCTTGATATCTCACCAAAAAGGGGTTGAACTGTCTCTGTTCCTCCCTCAGAACGGCAACTTCAGCAACCCGCGGATGAAATCGCTGGACGCTTTGTTTTACTCTCACCCCTGCTAGCCGATCTACCGGAACAGGTAGGAGTTCCGATCAGACAGGCACTAGTCTGGCCGGAATTAAGCTTTTAAAGATACTCCGGAGAGCAAAAAGAAATGGCTCATGTTGCGACTGTGAGACCGAGGGCGGACAGTGCTGGGTATCGTGAAAATCGGCAACACATACTCAAGTGGTTCTAGAATGCAGTAAAGTTAAAACTCCTCACACTAGATCCTACCGTTGTCTCCGAAAGAGGCATATAGTGAACGCACATCGTCACTTCTTTGGCGTCGCTGCTCGATAGACAATCACAACTTGGGCAGATGCATGCCACTTGAAACTCAGTGGGCGTGGTTCAGTACCGTCAGCAAAGGGTGAATTGTTAACAGCCCATTCTGATCTTGCAAGTGTATGATATAGAGTACTGTAGCGAACCCAAAGCTTCCATCGTCACGCTAGACAAAAGCTCCGCCCAGAGACATTTTATTGTGGACTATTCCCCATATTTGCCATTCGGTATGTAGTCACGAATTGTCCGGTGTATGTGTAGAGTAGAGACTCTGCTGGCTCTTGATAGCAAATAGAGTACTCTACTTTAAATCCGTTAGACACCGGTTAAAGCTGGGCCGGGTAGACGGAAACCAGGAATATCTACCCCGTCTAGCGTAAACATTCATGCACGTACTCTATATACTCTACTGCTCGCGTCTTGATTAATTTTTGCGATGTAAAGTCCGTGATGCCCTTGATATCCGTTCCTGATATCCGGTATGACCCGTACTTCCCAACGAAGTCCTGCCGGCTGGGAACGCCCATTTCCGTAGTATTTTAAACCGCATTTTAGCCCTTACCAAAAAAAGTTGCTTTAATTATTCCTCTATAGATCGCCATCGGTACAAATTCATAGAAAGCCGATGTTTTTCTGGTATTCGTGGTGGACAATTTTTGAAAGTTGGGTTTTGTGTGGGAGACCAATTATTACCTAGTAGTTGCCATATATGGTAATAAAATAGTACTTATTACTTACCCGAAGTGGTATTCTATCTAATAAGAAAGTCCAATAATAACCGCTTGGCAAGAAATGATAATATCTACATTTTGGTTAAAAATTGACTCAACCCAAATTTTCCGGACAATAAATTCCACTTCCGGTAAATTTTGGTTGCAGATCATACCCTTCGAGAGTCGAGAGCCCGAGATTTGTGGTATTCACGCATGGAAGGCAATATTGGAAATGTGTAATTCCTACTCTCATAGAAATTCGTTTAGATCAAGGCAATAACATTCCTGATTTCGTATACATACTATCTAGAGCCGTGAATTCGATATGGTACGAACATACTCTAGATTTTCCGTGATAAAGGAGCTTTAACTCTTGGTAAACCTGATGCAGCTAGTATGCAAGGTCCGTTAAATCCAGATCCAACTCCCGGATTCCGTTTATCCCGCGTCTAACCTTCATCCCTCCGGTCCTTGTTACTCTATACATTCCCCTGTGTTCCACCAACACCCAAACCCAACCCATCCTTGTATCCCAACACTATATAAGCTCACTTGTATGCTCCTCCATGTTTACGCCTACTACGTCGTATAACGTTTTTTATCAACAAACATTAAAATCCAACAATCATGAAGCTCCTTCTCATTTCCAGCCTATTCGTCGCGTCAGCTATGGCTGTAAGTCACATATCGAGTGTGCCGGTTCAGATCGCTAATTACATGTTCGACAAAACCAGACTGGATGGACGTGTGTAAGTCTACTTACGACGTGTGGCGGTGCTAATGCGTAGTGGTGCTAATACGGATCGGGATATTTGTAGAATGTAAGTATTTTTCTTACGGGGATTATGCGGGGGTGAGCTAACGTTTTGCAGGATGTAAGTCATGGCTTGGTAGATTTGGTCTAGCAGCTGCTGGCGGCGCTGACGATGATTCAACCTCTTTAGCACATGGATTGTAGAGTAAGTACTTCCTAGACGATGGTGGGTGGAAGAAGATGCTGATCGGAAAATCATAGGGCAAGAATGAAGTCTATGTATGTGCACTGCACCATCTGGAGCTGACGATGTCAGTGCGCTGACAAAGAATGTAGTGTGTAAGTGCTCGAGCTGGCAACGCACGGCACGGTGATTAGATATTGATGTGGTCATCTTCGAACGTGAAGTGTGTAAGTACACTCCTCGGTGGTATAGAAAGAAGAGAAATACTAACACTCAGCAGAGTGTAAGCAAACCTGCATAATAACCCAGAAATCAGAGCAGTGGTTAAAAAATATCTTGAAACCTATAGAAAGAGTGGTGTGTAAGTTTTGATTCCTCACGGTGATGCGGGTGGGGGATTAATTAATTGCTAATGACATATTCAGGAAACTTTGGATCCCAACAATGTACGTTGATATTACGATGGGTGACCAGCGCAATTGCTAATCTCATGATACGGACGGGTAGTGCCATTATGTATGAACACCCCCCAGCGCAATTGATGGAGTTGGGAAGAGCGCTAACTGAGAAACTGCAGCACGTAAGTGGGCGATGATGGAAACAATATAGCAGCAGAATACTGACGGGTACCATCTTTGAATTGGAGCTTTGCAGTCTGTGAGTGCACAGCCCAACCTATTGTGATAGATTGGTGCTGACGTGTATTGCAGGAAGTAAGTGTTTAACAGCAGCTACTGGCACGGTAACATTACAGGAGCAAAGTTCTAACTGGTATATGAAAAATTATAGCACGTAAGTTAACAACCCCTCCCCAAGAACCGTTGCTGTGGTGCTAAAAAGTTCAGAACGTGAGTTTTCACTCCGGAGTTTGCTTGCACAATAACATTTCAGAATACTAACGGTTATCTTCATAATTCCAGCCTGTAAGTGGACAAGACAACCCCATTCGCCACATTGTGCTAACGAGTATGTTCAATATTGCAGCCTGTAAGTTGATGACCCGACACCCATCTAGGGGCGACGATGATCAGGTCCAAGCTGACAATGTTTTCTAACTTGCAGTATGTAAGTTGATTCCCACCCCACTAATGGCTTTAGTCGATCTAACGGAATGCAGTACGTAAGTCCCCCGTAACGACAATTGACATGATGACTCTGACCCGGGCGCCCGAATATTTATATAGTGTGTAAGTACCCTCCTTCCGCCCTCGTCATAACACATCGTGCTAACCTCATGGTACAGTGCGTAAGTACACAGCTACCAAGCTGGCGGGAGTGATAGCTAATACACATGAAGGCCGGAAATTAAACGCTCCGAACTGGAGATTGTGGAGGAAAGGGTAACTCTCGGTCGTTGTATGAAGTTCCCGACAGGGTTTAAGCTTGGCCGGTTGAGAGTGGGGTTGTTTGGGATGAGGAGACCGGAGGGGAGAGGAATTAAATACCGTTCATTATATGTTTCATCTTGCCACTAAAGATCTGTGAAGGCCCGAGAGATTGATACAAGGAATAGTTGAATAACGTATGGAAATTGCGTAGATGTGGTATTTAACAAGAAAAAAGGTGATATCACCGTTGATATCTTACCTTCATTCCTGGCACATTAATGTACTGCGCTGAAGCCCACACGTTCCGGCTAAATCTCTGCTCTAAAAGCAATAAGCCCATGGATTGACGTCATTTTAGATCGACCGTAGCTCAGTTCTCGGATAAACTTTAATTTGACTTCGACAATTATTATGAGTGAGAAACTATGATGACGCTTTAGGTTGAACCTTCATCCCCGTACTCTTGAGTTGTATACGATCCAAGTAGCGATTATCCCAGGGAAGACCAACGAACTCCCAACTTCTTCCCTTAATTCCTTCCCTAGCACAGGTAAACTAAGTACTTTCCCGGATACAAGCATCCCCAGCAGTTCGTAGACTGATTCCACGCATCCCTAAAGATGAAGCAGCTGCAGGTATGAGGAATGATAGGAGGAGATATCGCTTGTTCTCACCACCTGGAACTATACATATCATCATATGCCACGTCCAACTACTCCAACAAAATTTCAACCTTTCTCACCCCTTCATGATATCTTCTGGACTTGTAATAAACTTTTATTAACTCCGCCTCTGATCTGAAAAGGATAAGATGAGCAAAGAACCAGATCCTATTTGTTCTCTATACATTTTGTCTCAGGGAACATCAGCAGGTTCCCAGATCCAGACCGATTCGCGCATGTCGCCCACCCATAGATCATCGTATAATAATAGAACAAGCTAATCTATAGCTGGTCGAACGTAACGCTAATTTAGATTGACTTTAAGTCGACAATCCAACCTTAACTTGACTCCATCGCCTTTTCCTCAATCTGCAGTGAGCCCATACAATACCTATCGCAGATTCGCACAACATCTTTGACTGCACTACGTCACTAGCTTGCAGCACGCACTGACCTCACGACATGGCTGTTGGTCATATTCCCTCGCCAACTTGTTCGGCTTGGCCCGCCGATACTACCACCGCAAAAGTTGTTACGGCCCAGTCAACTCCCGAGATGAGGCCACGCCTCGATACCATACACTATATCATGGTGCACTGAATGGTATATCCATTACGCTCAGGAGATATCAATCAGACGACACTTGTTGAAACATTGCCTCTTATCCGCACAATCTTGAAGCGGTATAAGGAACAACAATTGAACTCCCGATGGATATCACGATGGATGTAATCGTAAGAAGCGATTTGTTTTCGGACGTTGTCACAGCACTATCCACCTGGATGAATTCGGTATCTATCGAACACAATAGCGTGAATATTGCCAGGGTCTCAGTCTAAACCGGAAGACTGTTGAACCGACTCTCGGTGAATCGATTGATTGTCTAAGTCTAAGATGACACGTAGTTATATACACGCTAGCGATCGCCAACCCCAACCGAAGCGCACGTGATGACGTACTCTACGAACCGTTCCAACAAAGACAAGGATTTAGTGCACTAGAGCATGCACGTGCAGGGTTTCTAAAACGGTATATGTGCGTACATTTATATTAGCTACCACACCAATTCCTCAGTAGTATAGTGGTTAGTATTTCCGCCTGTCAATCGATTGTTCGCGGGAGACCAGGGTTCAATTCCCTGCTGGGGAGTATTCTTTTGTTGGCTTAACCAAAGCACCATTCATGCTCTTACCTTTCGTGACTAGATGAAGTAATAAAAATTCTTTCCGTGAGGTCAGGATTTAACACGAGCTTCAGAGCATCCTGCTAGATACATCTTGAGTCAGCATGCCAGCAATAACAATACCAGGCCGAAAATAAAGCATAAGGTAACTTCCAGCAAGCGAGTATTAATTGTCCGACAAGACCTAACAATTATTGAACCCGGATGACCAAATGTAAGAGAAATGCCTAACGTCCAGTCATAAGCCGGAGTTTAGTTTGGAGACGCTAATTGCAACCGTATCATTATAGGGTTTCCCTAACCCTAAGGGGATTTAGTGTTAACCACATGCGTTTTCGGGGGCTTCCCAATATCACCGCCTAACTAGAACGGTTTATGTTTGCTGGCATTTTCTATCTTGATACACCCATGCAAACGAATTTTTGGCAATCGCCGTGAACTAGGGCGAATTGCAGAAAATCTGGAATACGGCAAGCAACCTCGTGTGTTCTATGTTAATACTCCTTGCCTGATGCAGTCCCGAAGCACTCGGGGCTATTTGGACGTCTCCTTCCCCTGAAGTTGGGATTCAGTGCCGACAATTGCAATGTAAATTACTACTGAAAGGCCGGCAATAGTCTCGGCCCTTGTGTTAGGGAGAGGCGCAAACAGTAGTGAAATTGTGGTACAAAAGACGTTTCTTTCTACTTCATCCATGGTTCTTCTCCTCAGCTTTGAAAACACAGTCCAAATCACATCCATCTAACCCCCAAATCCACTTTCGAACCCACCACTCACTTTCCACTTTGCACGTCTTCCCTCTTCTCGCTCTCGCAGCCGCAAAGCCCCCATGCTGACCTTGAGCCAAAATCGCTTGTCCTCCCAATCCCTCCGTGATACCGCTCACTGTGACAGAAACCTAATCGTCGTCCAGGGTGCCCAGTTCCTGGATACAGCTGCTACCCCGGACGAGAAAAATCGTCTAACACTGCCACATTATCTTTTCCAGTCATCGATTCTCATTTGAATTGTGGAATGGACGATGCCATTCTGGTAGTAGCGTCATATGTCAGGCCACAAGTGCCGATGCATCATGTAGAGTAAACTTTACGTTACAACCAACCACCAATAGATAACCCCCACGCAAGTTGTCGTCAGCTGCTCACAAATAAGACAAGCTTATGCAGCTTCATGGACGTGTACTACTACATTAAAAGGTGGGATGTTTTGTGAGGCTGTGAGTATCTTTTCATCTTCAAGATATGGATTGCTCGCTATAATATTGGAGTGTCAGAGCTTTAGGAACAGTTCTATGATTCCGGTCTGTAACTCATAATATGCTGCCATATGCTGCTTAACATACGTAATTTGTTATTTATTCTTGAGAGCCATTTGCTCGATGCAACTGTCTATTCATGTTATTAGGGTTCGTCATATCCATGGCCAGATTCAGAAACCAAAACCTACACCACATATGATCTCTTTCTGTCAACCAATTGTGCGTCAAGATATCCGTTCTTATCGTTGATTGCATCTTTTGCGGGGTGGTGTGGGACTTTGACGGCAACACCCGGAATTGCCCACGACTTGGCCAATCAATGTTGAAAACCTGAGTAGAAGCACACTGAACACATGTCTGTCTCTGAATACGCGCCCATGCACCAATTTTTACATTGGTACGGTACGTGTCTCACCATAATCCTATTGAAGAAATTTCACGTACCTCCTGGCACACACATCTTCATATATAATTGCGATTCTCTCTGAGTAAAGACAAACTCTCCCAGCATTATCAATTACATTTCTATAAGTTATAGGCGTATACGATATTTGACCCCAAACATTTCCACCATGACGCTGGTCGAACATTCGACCATTATCAATGGAACTAGAGGACAGACAATTTGCACCGACGCCACTTGGATTGATGTCGGAAAATTCATAACCTTAAATTATATCACACATGCATTCACTGTTCTGCAGCAGCCGGGATCCTCGCCTATACAGACGATAATTTGGGTTCTCAGCAGTCTTTTCATGCCATTCTTGGGAATCGTGCGGCCTTTGTCTGTCATACTGCGATTTGTAATATTTCGTCAATTCTCGCCCCTTAAAATGGCGGCCAACGCCGGTGCACTTCGCATGATTGTTGGAATTGGAAGGGATAGAATCATTCGAGTTCCGACCGCTTTGGCGGGAATGGAGGAAAATCGTTTGTATTACCCCTGGCGATTGGAGCACTGTATTGAACGACAGCTAATTCGCAGGAACGTGAATGCAGTTATGGATGGTTTGATGATAATGCAATCGCCCACGGCAAAAATCCTGTAGGGAGACCCCGGGGTTTGTTCACTGGGCCACAACCTCAACATGCAGATGACGAAGAGGATCACTGGGATCCCACCTACTACCGCTTCGTAAGACTTCCGCCGGAATTTCGTTATTCCGTATCCGAAATTGGAGACAGTAGAGATTCCATGCAAATAGCCAGCCAATACAACGTTGTGCAAGGACTGGCTGCTGTCGCACAAATATGTTTCGCATCCAAAGCGCTATATGATGCTCGTGGTCGTCAGATCGAACGATTCGGATACGCGGCGTTTGGAATGACGGTGTTGCCCTACATTTGGATGTCGTTCCTGAACCTCGTTGGCGCGATTTTTGAACCGCATTATAGTTACTCGTATATCGTGTATTATCGAGGCTCCATGGATCCGGACCACATTGAGCGCAGCGAAGATCAGAAAGCGCTGGACGAACGTTTCGAGGCAAAGATTGTTGGCGCAGTAGGTGTGGTTCACGGAGACCCGGACTGCTTCCAAAATGTCTATCAGATCACTTCCATGATATCTGTATGTCTTATTCCTAATATCGGTGAGATCACGTTTCTGACTGATGTATTTCTAGCTCAGCAGGGTATTTTCTGGAGGGGGATCAACACCCCAGACTCGGCTCTATCGATTTGTAGGCGTTATTGTTGCCTGGTGTCTCTCTTTGGCTGTCCCCTATACCGTCATATATGTCATGACAGGCTTTGAGAAGTCGGAAAGCACTCCTGCCCAGCGGTTCTCCGTTGTTGGCTGGATCGCTATTGGGCAAGTTATGGTGGGTATCGGAATTTTATTGCAATTTTTATTCGGTTTGATGGCATATAATCTATACATGATGGCGGTCATAATTTTTATATCTATGCCAGTTGGCATTGGATCAGTGGTTGTGGTTTCCCAGATGATACTGGAATATGGGGTTTGTACGCGCATATGAGTGATTCCGGTCTGGGATGAATTTCAATTATCACTTTGCATGTATGTGACATGTTCATGATCTGTGTATCTAACATGAAATTGTGAATACGGGGTGCTGCCGAGGTTGTTGGGGGTATTAAGAAGGGGCAATTCTATAATAACATCTTCGGTATATTCATCTATCGTTCCTCTCTAAGTGCGGACAGTGATATGTGATCTGGCTGAGCCAAGCTTTCTCTGTCAATTCTTTAGAGGGTTCATCTAGAACCTAACAGCCGTGTTAAGTGATAAGCATTGTGCTTTCCTAGGTTTTCCCGCAACGCTCGCTGTGGATAATTATCTCATTTTTAACACCTCGATAAATATGTTTATTATAACACATCATTGGTTTCTTCTCAATTCCAATGCCGCAACTGCTGATGGCGTTGGAGGCTACTAGAGTTCCCGGTTAGTGGCATACAACAAGCAGGAGCGACTCCAAACGAGGATGGCCCACAACTTTAAATCAGCCTCATCCAGGGCAATCATCCGAATTATCGCTACCTACTCAATCAGGTTAAGCCGGTTTTGAAACGCTTCGCAACTTAACTCGCGCTTATTGGCGCACGCAAGTGAATTAATCGTCGTGATTGAATACCAAAAGTAAAGCGTATGTGTGACCGAGGCTACTTAACTTAATGGGAAAATTATTTCATCCAAAATTACTGGTTAGAGTAAATGGTAGCCGCTCAAGTTAGAAGCTTTCAAGTAGAATGAAATCCGCATCCGAAAGGCGACCCAAAATATGCGAGCGGCTGAAACTTACTCGAACATGCAATTCTGAGATGCAAAATTCCCATGTAAAGCAAGACTCAGTTTCGGTACTTTTCCCTTGCCCCGAGTATCCTTATATGGCAATTTCGGAATCAAGATCTAGATGTTCAAGTAAGTCTCAGCCACTTCCATGTCCGGGTACTACAGGCCTGCCGCGAGCAACAATCCGTTGCTTTCTGGTTTATGCACTTTGGATTTCGCCTCCCACACGTGTTGACTACGTACAATAAATGAATGAGTAGGCACAAAAAGAACATTTAAAAGAAACGTGAAAACAACGGCAAACCAAGCCGACTGATTGCACCTATCCTCCTTTGTCTCTCTGAACTTTATCATACATTATTATTTAGATGTGGGGGTGTTTAAGAAAACATTAGACGATTTACAACTTGTTGACTTTTTGAATGGTAAATAGACTGTAGGGGTTGATTAGTTTGTGGTACTAACTTTTGTCGTGAGAATCTTGATGATCATTAATGAACTTGGCGTGGCATCGTGTCAGTTTACTCCAGGTTGTCATGCGAAATAAAAGGTGCTCTATGACCCCGGTCAGGTCCTTCCTCCATTCTTCATGTCCGAACAACACTGCCTGTGCTTATTGGCAGACACCTATTCTCAGCTCCGACAAACTGCTTTCCCCTCCCGTCACATCGACATCATCAACCAAACACACTCATCACACCACCCTCTCTCTTTCATAATCTGTCTTTTATTTATCTACGCGCTTCACCTTCCGTCTTCGCATAAAGACTGGTATTACATAATTCAATATCCAACATGCAAACCGGATTACATGTAAGTAAATTGTTTGACGTCTAGCATATTGTTATTTTTCACTAACGCCATTACCTTTTTAGCGGTGCAATGAATCGGTGGTGTATAGTTCTTACAGTCGCGACCAATTCCCATCAAATACATATGGTAAATTCCAGGCGACAATGCGCATATAGATTTTTTCGTGTTCTTACATAAGACGTGCAGTGTCGACTATATCCACAGAATATATCGCTTTCGAACCAAACACTCCCGCCGTGGTTACTCAAACTGCTATCCCTGCTAGCTCTGCGAAACCTCCGTACCGACATCAAAAACCTCAACGTAGAGTCCAGGCGATACTTTGCAACTCATCTTTGGCACTGCCATGCTTTTTTTGGCTATCTTGACACTGGTTTTAAACTATCATCGGTGGTTGAGGAGTCTGGTCTTAGAGTATATGAAGGTAAGTCTTGTTATCTCTCGTCGTGTTCAATCCATTGGTTGACACAGAGTCGTCGGCAGAGATCAGAGGACGTTGATGTAGCTCAGGATCGGAGGTTTATGAACTATCGCAATGGCGTCAACGAGTTTCAGGGAAAAATTATCTCGGTTGTGTGTGAATATATTACGGCTGTCAAGAGATGGATTGGTATTTAGACACAGTTCGGGTATTTTTGGTAGTTTGGGTACACTTATCTCGTGCCCACATATTCGCGGGATGGAGTTGTGCATGAGATGAAAATCCGAGCCTGCGAGGATTTGAGGCTCAACAAGGCGCACTACACCATTCGCCTAAGTCTGGCACGAGAAAATGTACACACTTCCTAGGGTTTAAGGAAAATAGGAGATAAGATCATGTTGATATACTTAGTCCAACATTGTTTTCTGTAGGTAAACACATATACACTTTAACTTATTCTACAATCATGATTTATCGTAGTTATCATGGTCAGCAACTATACCACTGCGCGTCCACTCCGCAGATTCTTCCATTGACAGGCTGGCGCCGGATTTTGTGGTGGGTTGGGTTCAGAAATCAGTGGTCCGTAGGGCTGGTTGGTTCGTGAGTTTCTTCCGTCATGGAACTGACGAGTAACTAAATGCTATGTAGCGACTAGCTTACCACGCATTTCACCTCTCACTTTCTGCTGTCGTTAAACTGGGCCGCTCTACACTTATAAAGAGCAGTCCAGAACAGATAGAAACAGTCCGTCCAAATTATAGTCATTCGAACGACTAGCGTGTTATCCAGTCCAGATCACTACTTTCGAACCCTAGGCCATCTAATCCTCAGACCAAGGCAGTGCAGGCAGTACCATAGGTAGCTGCCGAGTGACGGCTTGTGCAGACGGGCTACAGTCTGGAGCTTTGGTAACTCTAATCGTAAGATATACTGTCTCATTCCGCTGTACTGCACCTTAGGAAGATCTATAGCGCACAACCTTTTGGTAATTGCAACCATTTCAAGGTCCTCACTCGGTCACCATTCCATCACTCGAAATCATGACTGTATCACTTGTTACTGTGTGATAGGGGAGAACCGTGTGTGTAGACTAAAATACAGTGTGAAGAGAGAGAGAAAGAGAGAGACGGAGAAAGACTCAGGGGTATATGCAGGGGAGTGGTGTGCCCTATGCCCTACTGGATGCTCCATGTAACATCACTCGACAGCCTGCTAGGCCCTACAGCTTCTCAGTCTTGCATTTTAGAAGACTAAAACCTCCAGTCCAAGATGAACACCCTGAAACTATTACTCTGGGTCAGAGCGAGCCTTCGGACCGACGAGACGGACTATTACCAACCCTGGTCCAGAACGCCACGTTCACGGTTCACCCTGGACGTTTGGTGAGCTTTGGTGCAAAAAACGTTACCTACGAAACGCAGCTTGAAGTTTTGGCAGTGTAGTCTGTACCGGGCAGGACGGATCAAGGTCCTCGCGGCTGGACCTGACAGAAAATTTTAAAGATACGCGGTCCAAATGACCTGTGTTTTTTGTCAAACAATGCATGATGACATGTAGTACCACAGATACAGATGTGGACTCACCGCTGTCCCCACATCTCATGAACATGGCAAATGGTCGCCAACCTGTTCCATGATACAACTCTCTTGTGGAAGTACGGATTGGTTAATAACTGGCCAACTTTGACATTATACATACACCAATTTGATGGCTCAAACTACGGTAAGTAAGAAGGTGTTCCGTAGAAGGGTTTACGTTTTCGCAGTGGCATGTTAACATTTCATGCTACTTTAAGTCAATAATTATATATATATCCGCGTGACTGAGACTATAACTCGAAGACAAGACAATGACTCGCAATAATAAGAATATTCAGCCAAAAACAGTGAAGAAAGCGCATTGCCGATGATTATCAATGTTGCAAGTTCCGAGTACTTATTGCATTACGTTACCAAGATTGCGCACTTTCATTACCCCTTCCCGCCCCGCGCCTTCTACTCCCGCCCCTTCTCCGCCGTCTATTTCCTTCCCCTATTGCTCTTTGAAAGCCATTTCCTTCTCCAGTCACGTTCTGAAAGCTACTTACGACCGAGCCAAGTTCCTCATCCGCATCCTCCTCAATTTTTGCGTGCCCATTTTGCGGCCGCGCAATTTGTACCGGCAACATTCTCTTCCACGAGACCAAACATTTCTTCATCGGCGCTCTTCCAAACGCTGTCAACGACAGCGGCATAATCCCGTCCAGCGCCGCCTGCACATCTCTCGCAATATTCAAGATTCCCTCATCGCAACCATTATGCATAATCCCGTGGATTCTCACAGTCTGTGTGTTCACACTGGTATCACTAATCAACCTGACGATATCACTAACAACCTCTCTGATCGACGCGTCGTCCGGGATCCTAAAATCTTTCACGAGAAGCTTCGAGGTCTTAAAACCCATGTGCAACTCGCCGAACAGGAAGTTGTCACAAGTTTTAGCGAAGTTTTGCGGGGTGAGACAAGGGTTTAGACATTTTGTTGTTGTATTGTCGCTGTATCTTTCGTACACGTCGCTACATGTTTTAAGGATCTTATCACCGGCTTTCTTTCTTTCTGCAATGATTGCCGCTGTAATATGTACACCATCAGCCCACCCCTCGAAGATGTAGATGGGGTTAGGTTAGCACAAACCCGTGACCTCCTCGGGAACATAGTTTCCTAGTTTCCTTGTACTTTTTGGCTCGCATTGATCGGCAATCACCAATTCCCCCGACTGAATTATCCCCACCCCAGCAAACTTTCGAGTCAATCGCTGAAAGATGTTATCTGCCCCAAACACCCACGAGATAAATAGCCAGTCCTCCATCTCAGGCTTTTCGGCATAACTTTGCCATTGCTCCATCCACATCTTCGCCCAAGGCTGAGTGGCGGCGGCACATTTGTAGTCCTCACACACCACCGCAAACTGGAGGAGAGCGGGGAAATGGACGGTTGTAGGAAGATGTTCGGTCTGGGCATGGAGGATTCTGAGGACAGCAGCTAGAGCAGTTGGGTCATGGTGTTTGTTGGTAAGGAATTTGTAGCGGTCCTGGGTCGTGGGGGGTTCTTCTGCGGTTTTAGTAGACTTCGGACCAACAGTCTGCGGTTCCGCAATTTGACGAACGCATTCGAAGAATTCGGCGAACTCTGACTCGGGGCCAAGATACTCGCGGAAATATAAAGAATTTGCTCGTAGAGTGTGTGAGGAGACTGTGTATGTTGCGAGTACAGCGTCGGTCTCAAGAATTATCTCCATGTCGCCGTCGGGACAGATATCCTCCGTCACCACTCTTTGCTGTTCCACGGTAACCCCTGCCGCGTCCTTGCCGCTCAAAATCTTATCCCACCCAGTTACGGCCGGCTTCCGCTTATACGACGCTAAATAAAGCGGCTCAATACTCTCCACGTGTGCTTCAAGCTCCTTCACAACCTCGGTGACAACATTGCAATAATAATGTCGTTGTCCACCAACAGTCATATTATTCAGGTTCTGAGAAATATCTTCCGCCAAGATTTTGATATCGTGAATAATAGTAGCCAGCGTCAAGCTTTCCTGAAGCTGTGGATCCCAGGCGTCTTCATTCCTAACATTCAAACTCAACGCCGAAAACCCCTTATGTAACGCCGCAAACACAAAGTAGTCGCAGTACTTGATCTTCTGCGCACACTTTATCCCCGGGTCGCTATCGTAGCGGAAATACAGCTCGCGGCAGGAGCGGGTGATTTCGTCGCCGGCTTTAAGTCTCTGCGCCATCATATCGCCTACTATCGTTAGCCAACACACAACCCTACCATCTCGGGGGTGGGGGTGAGCATGAACATACGGATAATCCCCTCCGGAACATGCCTCTCCACCCTTACCACCTTCTTCCCCACGCTCACCTCAAATTCTCCCCCCGTAACAACCCCTGCCTTCGAAAACCTCCTCGTCATCTCTCCAAATACTTCCTGCTCACCAAACACCCACGCAATAAAAAGCCACCCCTCACACCCTGCCACAGCCGCCTGCGGCTTCAACGGCTTCATCCACACCGAGTCCCATGGCCGCATTGCGCTAGCGCAGTCGTAGTAGTCGCAGATTATTGCGACCGAAAGGAGGTTGTCGAAGCTCATGCATTCGGGAATGCACTCCGCGCGGCCGTGGAGAACGTATAGGACTGTGGCGAGAGCGGTCGGGTCGTAGGTGTTGTCGACTGGCATTTGGAAGAGGCTCGGTTGAGAGTCACTGCCATCCAAAGTTGGCGAGTTCCCCCGGCGACGCAGCTTGCCGGCTTCGAGGAAATGGGATTGTGAGCCGAGGGAGGCGCGAAATACGGGAGAGGTGCAGCAGAGCTGATGGGAGGAGACGAGGTATGTTGCGGTGATGGAGGGCGTTTGGAGAAGAAGCTCCATATCGCCGTAAGGACATATTTCTAGTTGGAAGGGTTTACGAGGAGCGGGTGATGGAGATAGTGGCGGACCCGGGGCAGGATATAGTGGCGGACCCGGGGCAGGGGATTCTGGCGTTGAGGGTGGTGGAGCCGGGGGAGGAGATTCTGGTGGCGCGGCGGGTGGTGGATGGGGGTGAGGTAACATGGTGGTTTTGCGGAATGGATGTGGGGTTTAGGCGGCGGGATCGGATGATTGTTATATGGGCTCCTTGTTTACCCCGCATGAATCATCGATGTGTCGCACAGCAGAATCAATATGCATAACCACCAATCGCGTGGGATATTCTCGCGGGCAGTTTATCCGGAGGTGCGAGCTGCAGCCTATCTCCTGTGCTCTCGGGTGTTTCTTATATTACCACCCACTCGAAAGGAATCCAATGTCATCAAACCACAAATGCGCGGCGAACCGGCCGGCCAGATTTGGTTTCGCCGGTCCCGCAAGGAACCGTGATTTGAAAGTAGACCTCTGAAGATACGTAGGTTTACCAGACGTGTGCAAACAACTTTGCTGCATTCTGTATGGATATTGGAGGTAGTTTGTTATCATATGGGCAGCACGGAAGTGGTGTGATCCAGATGGTTGGTATTGAAATAAATGAGGGTCTGTACTAGAAGTGCATAGTGGACATCATGAGCGTTGACTGGGTGCTGAGGGTTAGGGTTTTACAATATTGCAATTGAAGGATGGGAACGACGGACCCCCTTGCAGTTGCAATGGCACAGTGAAACGAAGAGTCAATTGGGACCAAGATATCTTCTGAGAAAGATCCAACTCGTACAAAAAAGCTGACTGAACTCGCCTTCGGCTCCTTCGGGCGTGTGGCAGTGCTCGCAAGCTCGCCAATCCTCCCCCATCGGGGTGAATTATTGTGACCGAACATTTGTCTATTATTTGTAGGGCTTTTTTATTCCGTGAAATTAAGTATTGTGTTTTATATCTGATGCATCTCATCATATCCATCGATCTACTCATTACTCTCATCTCATGCAGGTCGAAACGCCAGTACTTGTCCTGATGTTGATATTGGAGTGAGAGATATTTATCTATAAAATGTTGCTTTGCATATATCTAGACTGAGGTGCTCTTAAAAACTAAACTTTGCCTCACTCGCAAGCTCGCTTTCGACAAGGGAGCCTGAGACGGAGGAGAAGTTCTGGTCAACGAGAGCACGACTGTGGCGTACACTCACCACGGCGCAATCATCTGGCATTCCCGCCTCTGTTGTCCTAGTTTACATCCGGTGGAAATACTAGACCGCTAGAGTTTCTGAAACATTGATAAATAGGCTTTCCGCATGACAACTAAATATGTTTTGGCCCTGTTGCCAAATTGTATCTGTTCGTTTCGTAATTCTCTATGGAAAGTGAGAAAGTGACAATCCTGAGTCGGGTATGCTGGGCTAGGGTTTGGTGATGGCACTTCAATCACCATCAATGAGGATTCAGAGACTTGGCTACGAGAATTACAATGAAGGACTAGAGTATCCCTCCTGAATAACGCCTGACATGCTCTCTAACCAACATATGAATATCAATACGCGCAAATTCTGTGCACACAAAGCAAACTATGAATCAGTCTGAATCACTAACACCCGGAATCGGGAGATGTTTCTTCAACTTATGAACATAAAAGGGCATAAATAGTGATAAACCGAACAGCAAAAAGAAGACACAATAGCGAACCGCCCAAAATGGCATCTGGTCAGGAACTTTCCATCTCGCAGGGGATGAGGTGCTCTGCTCAGAAATGGAAACGCACAATGTCGTATACAGTACCAAACTGAAAGCATCCAACGGAAGCCAATATATGCATATCCGCATGATCCGAACGTCATCGAAACCTCGCGCCCATGTAAAATAGATTACCCAGGCATTGAATTTCAAAACCAGGAGGAAAATGAGAAGGATCAATTCCCAGAACCATGGAAATGTAAACAAATCTGGAACGTGAAAGTATGGCGGTGATTGACTCTGCATTGGTACCGGTGGATCCGGAGGAGCTAGAATTACAACTGCATTTTGTGCTATTGAAGTCTGACTTGAAGTCGGTGAAGCAGCAGAAACTGAGGCTATAGAGGTTCGAATAATATGTTCTGAGGAATTGTGTTAGGACTTAATTACCATTGATTTCTGGTATCATTGCAACGTAAAGTAATCTTATCGTACAAAACTTCACCCATTGCAAGCACTGGCAGTGCTAGAATCAATACCGGGAGGACTTGTCCAAATACCCACACATTTTCCTCCATCACGGCCAGGTGTTGCCGCTGGCGTGTAGCTGCCAGATTGATAGTTCCCCAAAGAAGAGCAGAGTTGAGCCAAATGATCTGGCATTGTATTAGCAATAATCCTCTGCTTCAGACTACCGCTTCCGAATGGCGAATCTCCCAGAGCATTGATGTATAAACATCGAAAATTGCTTTCAGCAAAACATAAGCCACTAATAAAAACCTGTAGCGCAGTTCTGCCCGTACTCTCGCTAGCACTCCCGCCGGGACTACCAAATCCCGCGCTTCCTGGACTTTGGTTTTGAGCCTGACTCCAGGGGTAGTCCTCAATTTCCTAACAGCATACCTGGCCGAAGCTTGAAAAAGCCGCGTAACGCGACTTGTGTAGCTGAGTACAACGAAAACCATTTGCAAAAGCATTAGTGGCAAATTCCTATGGGGCCGATCCCGTTTCTCCTCCGGATATTCAGCGATTGTATGATACGAAGCGGAATCGAAGAAACATCTCGCCGGGCATCCAGGACAATCCAACCATCCACCTTGACCTGTCGGGATTAAACTGGCCACAAACAGCGCGGCAGTGACTAACATCAGTATAACCCGCCAAAGCCGCATAACAGGACGATGCTCGAAATGTGATTTCAATGTTGTCAGGGTCGCAATATGCGTAAGATACGAAAACCAAGCCAGGTAGGTGATGATCCGCCAATGGTATGAACTGATGCCACAAGGGAACTGGATGAAGGCTGTGATGAGAAGACCTATGCCAGCCACGAGCTGCTGATCGCTGAACATGAGAATACCCTTTGGCAAAGCTTTACCCAACATCTGAGAATACCCCAAGCGATATATTTTGCGTAGTCCTTGAATGATTGCCCGATCGATAAGGTTTGAAATATCTCCAGGACCTTGACCAAAGACATAGTACACGGCAAGTAGGAATAGAGTCAAATAAGCCGTAGCTGCAAAACTAACCACAACCTGGACACCGTTAATGTTAGACCGATATATCTTAAAGGCGAGTTAAGGCCGGATTTTGATGCATCAAAAATGTAAGACTGTTAGGCATGATATCGTGCGTTATAAGTATGTACCTACTCCTATTCCTGAGACATCCGCATTCGCTTTAAGTGACTCATGAACAATTGTGCAGTCTACCGGTGAACAGACAGACATTCTTTGAGGGAAATTGTAGTACCAGCTACAGATAGTTATGTTATTGCCGAGAATTTTGGTCTACCAGAGGGGTATTGCTGGTCGGCTGGCTTTTTAAGGAGTAGCTACCGATGGTCATGAACTACTACAACTAAAATACTTCAGAATTGCCTAGCGTTCCTGCCTCGTATACAAAGTAAGGATTTGATTCGCTTTTCACATGTCGTGACTCTCACTGTGATCGCTCGGAGCGAAGCAGGCGATCCTTGATATTCATGCCAGTCAATATGCCTGCCATGTTTCTGTTTGCGTCAGCTTTCGGACCATAGTTCGCACTAATTCCTTATAAATTTATCTACCTAACACATGTACGTTTTTACTGGTAGCGAGATTTTATTCAATATATCGTGCATATTTTAGCCGGCAATTGTCACATGTGAATAAGCACTTAAGTACTTAATAGGAAACTTGCCAATCCTAAGAGACTGTAAACGAATCCATAGAAGCGGCACGCAAATCAAGCAATCATACAGAATCATTCGGTACACTACCTTACTTGCTAGTCGCACAAATTTAATTTGTCAGGCTGGGCCTGAGAAAACGCTAGCCGTATGGAGTAATTAAAATGTTAAAACTCACATATCGTACACCGAAAATTTTCGGGACACGATTTTACATCATCACCATCCGACAAGGTTGCTACTCTGCACTCTTACATAACAGTAGAGTATATAAGGGCACAGCCATCATTTCAAAATGCGGAAATGTGCAATTCAATATCGGGAATTGGCGTTTTCAAATTCGACTCCGGGCGATGATTGCTCTGTAGTGTACCTCATGAGCTCATCAGTAATTTGTGTTGACTTCATGGCCCAATGGCGAGGTCATTTCGGGGATTTACTGGATATGCAACTACAAAATGACCCTCTAGGAAACTGCGCAGCGACGACGATATGAGTATATATCACTAATATGGGTTCCAAAGGGTAACCAGAGCTACGAGACTACCGCACTCAACGGTGTCAAGCCGTAAATAGCAAACACGGGGATGCCAAGCAACGCCATAGGTCAGTAGAAGGCTGAACGATATAATGTCTTGTACTTCTACTTACTCTGGGCAAGCTAAAAACCTATCCACACCGATATCTACCCATGCCGTCGATATCTTATGCCGATCAATGATTTATAGGTCGTCTGGGCCTTGGTAAGGCATGGATTTAAATATCTTATCTGAGTATTCACTTCAAACATTGAATTAAGTAACCAAGACATTAAACACATTTCGCCCTCTCAACTTCATGTATTTCATATTTTCATGCCTTGGGGTGACGTCACCACGGACCAATTGTCAATGCTTCGACAGCCTTGTGCGCCTTATGCGGGGGAAACTTATGTATGTGTAACCAGGCGAGGCTAGAGTTTCACAAATGTTGCCCAAGATCAATGGGAGGTTATTGTTAAGTGAAAAGGTGTCTATGTGTAAGCTGCATGTGAATAAATTAATTCAAACTGACTGTAAAACTTAACCCTAACCACTCCTTCATAGGCATCTCATTCCCATCGGTACTTTTCGTCAATTTTCCATCACATTTTCCCATCGATCCGATCCCTGCATATAGACCCTACTACGTCGCACACAACGCGCGTCACACCCGTCGCTAGACCAATCGACTTTTCGGGAACGATTCATTAGCGTGTTTCAGCTTCCCCAATGCAGGTGGTGCGTTTGTTCCAATCAACTTGCATCAGTATCTGCGAATAGCGATAATGGAGTATATGCGTGATGGGATGATGAGAGCTCATGTGATCCCCTCCCAGCCGCAGCATTATCAGAAAAACTCGAGATACCGAGGTGGGTATTGACAACTACGGTTCCCTAGACAAAACTAGTATATATTCATTGAGCTCAATAGTCCACTATCACATACTGACGACTGGGTATAGATTATACGTACATCTCACATTGGACTTGGCTCACCATAAGTAGGGTATAGCACATTTAATTTCTTTTTCTTAACGACAGCCTTAGCTAGCTGATACCAAATCGCCGAATACTCTAGTTCCCGTGCGGGGTAGCCTGTATCTTGTCGATCACATTAAGTCCTGCCAAAAAGGCTTTCCCGGCTCCGCGGTATACTCAAATTGTAGGGACTTGGCACGCAAGCGGTGATAGATATACCACTTGTAGACCCGATCGAATTTTGCGTGGGGGGAACCGGGCGGGGTAGAATATGATGAGGAAAAGTTTTAGTTTTTTTGAAATACTAGCGCTGGGATAGCTGCCTGCGCACGATGGATGGTCAAACAAACCTTTCAATTGTGATAACGTTAACACTTGTTGATGGACAATTCCACATCACTTCCAACCCATAATTCGCTAAAAAAAAATCCCCCCAGAAAACACCCGTAGATAATACACTCAAACCACCTCCCCTCCGCCACCACCTAGAAGCGTTCCTGCAACTGCCCCCCCCTCGCACTCATTGGACTCGCCGGCGCCGGCGTCGTCGCTTCCCTCAACTCAGGCGTCATCCCTTGGACATCCAACTCAAACGGCGGTACCGCCTGTACTCCCTGTGGTATCCCCGTTGGGTGCACCCCCGGAGATGTATACTGCGATGACACCGGCGAGTGCACATCTTCCGGGCTACCATAGTACGTCTTATCCTCACTCCTTGTACTTGGCCACGCTGTGCTCTCCGGCCTTGGGAAACTCTGCCTATTGTCGTTGGTGTTTTTGTCACCCGAGTCTGGCTTCTTTCGGCGGATGTATAAGAGGCCTAGTATGAATGCGGCGATGATGGCGAGTGCACCTACGACCCCGCCGGCGATGGCGGCGCTGTGGTCGGCTGACGGGGCGGGGGTGGGGGTGGGGGTAGACTCGGTGAGGACGTAGGTGGGTGGGGGCATGGCGTTGGTGGTAGTTGATGGTAACGTGGATGTATGTTCCTTCGACGTAATGGAGGACTCGGGGGTGGAGGATGGGGTTTGCTTGATATTCGATGAGAAGGAGGAGAGTCTTTCGCCGGTGTAGGTGAGTTTCACCGCAGATGAAAAGCTAGTGCTCCAGCAGCCGAAGTAGACATAGCCGTTTTCCCATTTGTAGGTGTAGCAGGCTGGTTGGAGAGGGAATGTGCTTTCATCTCCATGTTAGCCGCAGGGAAGGGGGGGAGAGGGGAGGGAGAGGTTGGGACCATTTGAGAATTAGGTCGTCTTTCACACATCCGTCGTCGCAGGAGGCGGTGCGGGGGACACAGGAGGTGAAGATTCCGCCGCCGCACTCGGTGTCTTTCGCGTTGAGGGAGGGACAACATGCTACGGCGGTTCGAACTTGATCGGCAACACAGAGGCTACTCGAGGCGCAGGTGACGGCGGTGTCTGTGATCCATTCAGCACCGGGGAATATACGTGCCTCCAAGACACTTACTGGGATTCCCGTTGACGTAGCCGCATGTCCACGGATCACGGGTACTTGCTTGGCGGCGGAATAACTCTCTCGGTTGCAGCAATCGTCGACGTAACTCGGGCCCTACAGTCGGCCGTGGCGTCCATGCTAAGTAGGCGGGAATCGGTTGGCCGAGGGTTGTTGCCGCGGGAATGGCCGAGGCGAGGAGCGGGAGAAGGGAGAGACCTATATAGGCGGTTATGAGATGCATGTCGAACAAGATTGCTGGTGTCGTGTTTCAAGTGTAGATGAAACGAACGGCGGAAGGGAAGCAGAGGTGATAATATTGAGTTTGAGACAGCGCGACCGACCATAGCTCGATGGGTGGGTAGGCCAGCCAGCTAGCCCCATATTTTCGTGTTGGATGGATGGTGGATGGAGGTGGGTGCATAAAGATATTCGTGTCGACGATTTCGAGTGGATGGTTGCCAACGAGCTGAAGAGCCAAAAATAGACACCTGCAGCTGCGTGCATTGAGTAGGCATTGGTGCGTAACAACCAATCACGACGGACTAATCGGTACAAGAAAAATGATTCCAGATGCAGACTCCATCGTGTGCTTTTCTTGCAAGTATCCTTTGGCAGGATATTCAGCAAAACTGTACTTTACGTTTTCCTTCTTTTTGGCTTCATGCCTCTGTCGTGCCCAGACTTTTCCTAGCAAAAAAGGAACGTCTGGTATACAAGGCACCAAGTACTTACCACATACAAGTACACTTGCTTTCGACTCTCTGGTATTATTATTCGAGTACCATGTCCCGTCTTGAAGTTGTCTTTCTACGTTAACGAAACCCATCTTGGAACATCAGAAACATGAATCCTATCAGCTTCGTCCCTCTTTTTCTCTGCATTTCGGCGGTGTTGTCGCAATCCCCACCTCTGATGGCGGCTACCGAAAACCGCCCCGATCTATCCATGTTCCGACAGCTAATGATCAACAATCCGGTACCTGCGCGGACTCTATTATCTAATACCCAGGTCCCACCCGAGCAACAAAGAACCCTAATGATTCCCAGCAACGATGCCTTTCTCAAGTACGAACAACGCTTTGGCCAACCTGTTCAGGGTGCTCCAGAAGCCATTTTGTCAGCGCTGTTCAATTATCACACCCTCAATGGTGCTTTCACCGACCAGCAACTCAATCAGCCTGGCGGTATGACGGCACCGAGTGGGCTTCTGGACGACACCTACAACCACCGCATACCAGTCAACCAGCTCCCACAACCCAATGATGGACAAGTAGTTCTCATCACCCAAGTTGCAGGCCTAGGCCATTTCCAAGCACGTGCCAATAATCCGCTGTATGCTCAATCTGGCCTTGGTGACCAAATCAGCATGGATCAGGCTAGTTCTAGCTGGTCCGGTGGTCTATTCCGTGTCGTGGATGGGTATGTATTATTCCAGTCCACTCGAGAGGTTTATAGCTGAATGTTTTGATATGCTGATTTTTGACTCTTCCCCGTACCTGCTCGAAAACAATGGAGGCGACAAAACTTACCCGTTTGTTGGGATCGTTGGATCATACAAACCTCACGGGGACGCTCGATAATCTTCGCAACGTTACATGTCTAGCTCCATACGATATAGCTTTCGCCATAGGTGATCCTGACAAGACCTTACCAATGGACACTCTGAAGGGCGCCCTGCTATACCATACCTTACCTGGCGCCGCATACACAACAACACTGAAAGATGGAGAGATCATTAAATCTGCGCAAGGGGGAATGGTTCTGGTTACAAAGAAGGAGAACGGGGATGTGAGTGCCACATTGCCGTCGTATGGCCGGCGTTCTGATTAGCGTGCCTAGATCTATTTCAATGATGCGAAGGTCATCGCTCAAAATGTTATCACAAACAACGGGGTTATTCATGTTCTGGATAAGGTATATAATGATCTGGACGTTAAATAGTTACGCTTGCAATACATAGATCATGTCACCATTGAATGCGACTATTCCACCGGCCCCTACGAACACCACTCCTATACCCAGCGCTGTTCCTACATTTACCGAGTCCAGCTCCACCACTATCTATCACGGGATGAATATTGCGGCGTCATTTTTGATGATTCCTTGGGCGGCTTTGTATTGAATGGTGCTATCTATCGACTGAGCACTGCACGCTTCAAAGAGATAGGATGTGGTTCTATTAATACTCTGGTTACTTCATTTGCTTAGCTAATCCTAATATTCACTGACATTGGCAATCCTCGATTTCTTCCTCCATCATCAGTGACAAGGGTTTTTCAATCCCGAACCCGGGAATTTGTTCCGTTCCATGGGCTTTCTCACTGCTGATCTACGGTGCCCAATCCCAACGCGGGACACGCAACCCAGCTCGATGTAGTGGTGTGTGCGTGATAGACGATTTCGAGTGGACAGTTTCCATTTCCCGAAAGAGACACGTGCATACGACCAACCATAACCATTTACCTAGCTACAAGCTACTTTTCACGACCATTGATATTTATTATTAGAGCCACAAATGTCCCATCGCAAGTTCTTCTTCCTCCTCTAACCCAACATACGAAACATGAATCCCCTCACCATCATCCCCTTTGTTCTTTATATCTCGACGGTGCTATCGCAACCGCTCATGGTCGCCACGCAAAACCGTGTTGACCTCTCCCGTTTCCGCCAACTAGTTCTCAATAACCCCGGTCCCTCCCGCGTCCTCATAACCCAAACCCAAGACCCGCCTTCGCAACAACGCACTTTGCTAATCCCCAACAACGCCGCCTTCGCCGCCTACGAAGCGAAATACGGCCGTCCCGTCGAGTCCACCCCCCAAACCATCCTCTCAGCGCTGTTGGCATACCATACCCTCAACGGCCCCCTCACAGACATCCAGCTTTCCCAACCAGGCGGTTTGTCAGCCCCAAGTTCCCTCATCGATACTACATACAACCAGCGCATCCCGGCATTGCAAATGCCTGGGCCAAAGGATGGGCAGGTGGTGCTGCTCACCCAAGTAGCCGGGCTAGGACGGTTCTCGAAGCGGGGACAGATGAACCCGCTGTATGCGCAGAGTGGGCTTGGTGATCAAGTCGGAGTGGAGACAACGGGTTATGATTGGGATGGAGGGAGATGGCATGTTGTTGATGGGTACGTACACTTCCCTCGCAGGCCGCAAAGCCAGTATGCTGAAAAGTTGCAAAGGTTTCTAACACTCCCGATAACCTGCTCCCGGACAATGGCGGCGGTAAACTTGTCCCGGCTACTGGCATCACTAAATCGCGCAAGCCTTATCCGAGAACTCGATACAGCTGTTAACGTTACCTATCTGGCGCCGTATGATAAAGCGTTTAGCGGGATCAATAGTAGCTACCCACTTGACGATCTTAGGAACGACCTACGATTTCATATCTTGAACGGATCGCAATACTCGACTGAGTTGAAAGATGGACAAACTTTTACGTCGCTACAAGGAGGGGAGGTGAAGGTTACTAAGACAGGTGGTGATGTAAGTTGCTTTGGACCTCCAAGAGGGAAAGGGGCTGATTGGAATAGCTGTACTTCAATGGCGTTAAAGCGGTTGCTCAGGACGTGATAACGAACAATGGTGTCATGCATGTGTTGAGTAAAGTATACCCCCCCCCCCTCCCTGCGAACCACGGAAGACATATCGCTTACTTGCCTTCATAGATGATGGAGCAACTGAACTCGACGAACTCCACGGACCACACCATCGAGGGCAAAAACAGCACACCGACTACCGGGCCTGTACCGACATTTACGGCTTCTGGTACGAGGTCGGTGGTGGATGGGATGCTGGTAGCGGCGGTGGTGGCGGTGGGGGTATGGGTGGGGTTGGTTTGATGCGGAGATGCTTGGGGATGTGAAAATTGTGTTTACGCATTTTATTAAAGATAATTGTAATATGCATATTGGCATTATCATCAGCAACGTTTGTCTGGGTTCCTCCTTCACTCCTCAATCCCAGGTCAGGGTTAGGGCTCACAACCCCTGTCCACGCCCGCAAAACAAGTCTTCCACTAATCCTGTAACCGGTGCGCTGGGTATCTGCGATGTACCATACCATACTCGTGCGGCTGAAGCTGCGCAATTTTGTTCATCCATTGATCGTGCACCACATACCACCCACTCAGGCACCCAATCAGTGTCCACCGATACTTTCAGTATCGAACTGTAGAGTCGTCACAAGCGGAACATACCGTCCCCCTGCCATGCATGTGTGTGCAGCGGGCTAAATTTGGAATGTCGCGTTTGTGATGGAGCGGGCGGGGGACGGTAGGTTCCGCTTGTGACGACTCTACAGTTCGATACTGAAAGTATCGGTGGACACTGATTGGGTGCCTGAGTATGTACATATGCATTTAGATGCTATATCCGTGGAGAGGGTCGGCATTGGGTTGTGATTTTATGGTGAAAGTTGACGAGGCAGGCTTGATGATATATAGGAATTGTATTGCAGTACCTAGTACGCCAGCAGATATGCAGACGTCAATGACAGGTGTCAGACGGATTGTGTTTAACAAGGAACCTGTCAGCATCGTATCCATATTAGGCACATACATCACCCTATTAGGCTAACGTTCCTAATCCGGCCGTGTAAATGCGTTGCTTTGGGGTAAGCGGTTGCTATATATATGGCACTTATCTAATCGACATATTATATCTGGAATACGGGTTTTTTGAATACCATGTCGTACCCACTCGCTCAGGTTAAGGAAATCGTTCCCCGTACCCCAATATGGTCAAAACTCGCAGAGTTCCATTTTGTCGTTGTCGTCTGCAGTTACCATGTCGTCTCAGCTGTAACCAGTGCGTGGCCAATAAAACAAAACTGTAGTGCCTAGGTACCTATACAATTCGATATATACGCCTCGTAGTGAGCCTAACACTACCCCTCACGACTTGCCTTTCGGCGAGATGCATTCCTTCTTTCGGCTGCGATTGCTACGTTTCCGTGATCGGATATAATGAAAATGTCAGGTCATGACTGGATTCGGTGGTCTGTTCCGCCGTCCAACCTGATCAGCCCATCTAGTGGTTCGTTCACGATCTCAAGATAAGACCGCGGAAGGAGTTGGCCCCAGGAAAGTCTGAACAGAGCTGGTGCTAATTTCTAAACATGAGTTATATCTAGTTCGCGAGCAGATGGATCGGATGAATTCACTTCGCTAGGGAAGAAGGTACCTAGCAGAGTGATGTTGAGGGTGGAAGCTTTGTCGTCGAGGACTTAGATTTAGCGGCAGAAGGGGAAGTGAGGAATTATTCCAGAGAAGGTATGGCTGGAATGTATTGTGCCCAGACCCAGGGACTTTGTGTGTTACAACACGAAAGAGAGACTGATGGGATGTCTGGTACGTTTGGCTACAGTACCCTAGGTAAGTACTCGAGATGCATATATGTGGACACCATGATCTAATCTATTCAAGATTTCCTTCTCTGGTTATAATTTATTGAACGGATATGTATATCGAAATAAGAATGGTAATTCCATCGACATCGCCTGTTACTTTTGGTACGGAGATAGATGCTTGATTGATTGATTGTTCGGTGGAGGATTTAGTCCCCAGCCGTATGTCTATCTATCTGTATAGGCTATGTCCACAGCTGTCACAGGGTAGGTTAACTACATACATGCAACATCACAACTAGAGCACATTCCGAGTGATCCTAGATGACGACCCATTTCACCTGTTTATCGTCAAAGTAATGAAACCGAATTAAGTATAATATCAAAACAATGGAATCAATTCGAGCCTCGGCCCCTTAATCCCGAGTAGCCTCGAACTGCTTGCTGCTGTAGTAACGAGTACATAATCCTGGCGGTTCCTGTCCTACCCAAACGAATAACAAAATTTTACAACTTTCGCCGGACCCTAACCCAGCACCTCCGAACCTGGATTGGTGACGTCATGACCATGCCTCAGAGCCGAGAAATGATCATTACTCAACCAGCGCAGGTGGCCAAACACACAAAAACCTTTGTCCTATCTCTAGTTATCAAAGTATCTGGCCTGCAAACAATCACTGAACAATCATCGAACTCGCCATTTATGGCAACAATTGCACTAAATACAACAACTAACACGACTATTAGAAATTGAAACTGCAACCTCTATGTCTAGACATCATGCCGGACCCACCTCTTCGCCTCTTCAACGCGGTTCTAAGTAATCGCGACAATTCCCTCCCAGAACTCCCTGACGCCGCCGCGATGTTTCCAATTTAGAATTAGTTGCTCATCCTCCGGCCGCTGATTACTCTGTGCTGCTTCTTCATCCACCAGCTGTCGTCGACTCTGCAAACACCCTATCAGCTGATAATGGGCACCGGGCAATGATAGAAGACAAGACTGACTTTCCAGCACTTCAAAAGTAGCTTCTTCATCGGCCGGTAGTATTTGACCACCAGAGCCAATATGGCCAAAAGCAACATAGCAGAGTCAATGATGATTTGTGCGATATCCCTGGCATTTCACGGTACAGTTTACAGTGTGATACAGTTTGAAACCGGGGAGGGAGCTACTGCCTTATAAGAATAGTAATACAGATTATGGAATGTGAAAGCTCCTGAGTACCCGTGGACATAGTGTTGGAATGCCGCGCACAGATAATATGTGAAGTCGACACTACATGAAGATAGGTCAGAACAATCGCCCCTGCACGATTAGTTTGCGATTTACCGCTGTCCACGGGTTGCGATTGTCACGGTCGTGGACGATCTATTTTTCTGTGTGACGGCTATGCGAGTGGCAGTGGTGGTATAACACTGTAGACTCGACATGCGTCGGATCTTAGAATGTTGCGATAGTTGAATTGCAGACAGAGAGGATATCAGCGAATGTCTTAGATTCTGAGGTGCCGTTGATACTGCAGTCCGAGGAAATTGGCTAGGGGTGAATTAATAGGCGTTCTGAATTTTGATTTTGGCCGAAAGATGTTGTACAGTATCCCGTGTTTCTAGATGTACACTTGGTTGCCTATTTACTTAAAGAGCCGCAGTGTAACTCCTGGAACTTATCCCGCTGGAGTCGAATCACCCCCTCCAGAATAATGTAAACTCCCGAATGGGCTAGCACTAGTGTAAAATCTAAAACCAAAACCTTATAGAGTCTGGGCATTACTGTTTTCCGGCTAATGGCGGTCATATGGAAGCACCGCTAACCCCATCACAAACGAGGATCCTTGTGTATCTAAATGCGCAACCTATGATATCCAAGAGTAAAGGTTTGTATTTTGGAGAAATTGTAATGGAGTAATAGGAAAACTTCTATCATTAACATGCTTTAATACTTCAGAAAAAGATCTTGCATTCCAATCAACTGAATGGCCACAGATGGAGAGAGGAATCGTCGGAACAACAAATCTTGCCCCATATCCGGGACAGCGTACCTATGTGATCCGAAATTTCACCGGTGATGTCTGGGCATGCGCATGAGAAATCCGGTTTCGGGGATCGACGTCGTCAAACACGGGTATCTGCCTACTTGCTTCGTTGCCAGGCATTGCATAAAATCACCACCTTTCAATGTCAATGAACATACTTTGCCATGATCCACGCTGAAGCAAAGTTTGTGTCTTGATATCCCGTTAGTTAGATTAGAGAAGAAATAGAGGTCATTTTATGGGCATATATATGGCTCAAACGGTTCTACGTGCCTCTATATATGGAGGGTGGCATCAATGAGTCTATATGGTTGGGGATATACATATGGTGCACAGGAAGCTAGCCTCGAACGCTGGGGAGCGTTTGCACTGAAACAACATACGTTATGGGACCACAATTACGCAGTTACTTGCTGTGTACCTACATACAGCTATACAATACTCAGCCAGATATCGTACGAAGAGCAAACGGGTAGAGTCTGGAATTGTGACCCTTGGGTATATATAAGACGGACAGAGTCCCAATTAATGAGATTTATTTATATAACTCTGACGTGCAGAGCTTCATTTTATCTTAATAATTTATCTTGACGTAATTGAGGCTCCGCTCAGTTTACACAGAAATTTCAATTATTCTAAAAAAATGCTGGCGTCTAGCAAAATATCTGGTCCATCCGTCTCCATGGATAACTAAGCGTTGAGAGCGCGGGCCTGCAGAAGGCCCAACCAAAACCCTTCTTCAACAATGCTACGGTGCGCTGTCACACTAAATCCTGCAACTGCATACGCCATTCGAATTTCAGAATTCTTGATACCGTGAATTTAACTCTAACTGTTGCGTCACCTAAATTCCAGCAATCACATCTTTCGGAGGAATTTGTCAGAAGTTTGAGGGCCGGCACTTACGGCCCGTCCACCAACAAAAAAACCACACACCTCTCCACTACATGTATAATATTACTCGATCCTTCCCTTAGTTTCCATACCGGAAACATCCATAACGAGTCCAACCGTCTCCAACGTAGCCAATATATGCAAGCCAGAACCCGCATTGTAAAGTACATGCAGTACATGTTGTGTCACCAATGTGTCACTTACCCACAGCAAGTGTCCTCTAACCTGAATCACTTCCAATGCACTTTCATCCGAATTATGATAACGATAAGCCTGCCACAACGGTCAACAATGGCAACCAATTGTTGTTTTGCCTCTTTTAAGCTGTCTTGCTTATAAAGCTAGCATCGCGTAACCATTGCCCAGATTTCTACTCCTTTGTACGTGTTCCTCCTTAAGATTACACAAATGACGCAGACGTGTCACGGGCTGCAGAAGCAAGGTCTTTATACTGTAATAACAACCAGATCGTGAGCCCAACTGAAGTGATGCCACGAAGAATTAGCTGCGCCTATTCAAGGTGAGGATGTTAGGTTGGAAAACACAGGGGATAGCGAGTGAGATTCCATGCAACTTCGATTTTTACATGTTACATATGGTGATGCATGCCAGCACAACTCTATCCTGAAGTCTTCTAAGCCATGCTAAATAAAAGAAACAAATATCATTATGCATGATATTTAGATTTACATTGCAGTCATTATTCCCCAGGGTAGGAAGAGTCTTGATCGAAATATTCACTCCAAACATCATGACACACTTGCCCACCACTCCTATCTGCACTGTATGCACCGTTTGAATTCCTACAAACCCTTTTGCAAAATCTATCTCGTTCAAAACATATTCGAGAATTGGACAATGCATTATGCAGGTGGTAAATTGACGCAGCTTATTAGCGAAATTCACAAGCGCTATGGAACAGCAAGGTCACATGACTTACTGGACGTCACTTGGAATATATCCCTGCCAACATTGTTCTTAAATAGTCAGCCCTTTGGCCTATCCCAGAAATACTGCATGACTATATTGGGATCCTGTGTTCTTTGAACTCCTGCAAAGCCAGTTCCTTCCATCCTCTGAATGCCATCCAGACGGAGGTGCCAGTAAACGGCTATAACAGCGCACTGCAGTGGCGTCGACGGGCTCTAGACGACAGCGAGAAGGCGCTAGGGAGGGACCACCCGAACGCGCTGATCATAGTACACATCATTGCCAGAGTTTTTGATCGCATTGGAGATTATACGGCAACACTGGATTGATGTCGAAGAGATGTCGAAGGTAAGAGGTAAGGGGAAGGCGCTCGGGCAAGACCACCAATCCACACTTACCACCGTCCACAACTTCGCCCTGGGCTTCCGTTGCCAAGGCGATTATGACAGCACACTAAAGTGGTATCAACCTAGACTGCAGCGAGAAACGCGAGGGATGGAACATCCGGATACTCTAGTCACCATGTACAACAATGCCGGACTATTCCGTCTCCAAGGAGATTATACTGCAGCGTTGGAGTGGCATCATCGGGCCCTCATCGGCTGGGAGAAGGCACTCGGCACGGATCACCCGGTTACCCTCAGGACTGTGAAAGAATCGCTAACATTCAGCACCACTTTCCACCAAGATCAATGCTGACGTTGATACGGACACTTCATGCAGCGCCTGTAAGCAAATACATTGACGTGACTCGCTGGGATTATATATTGCGACCTTATAAGATCTGGGTAATTTCGATTCAACGCGTGTCGTTTAGCGAAGTCAAAGTTCGTTCATATCAACTTTCTTCCTTTGATATTCTTCTGCTTCAAGTTGTGCTTCTGGTTTTTATCGTGGTGGGCGTTCCTGGAATTCAGTAGTCCAATTTTTTTTGTTATGGTTTGTAATGGTAATTAAATGGATAGTGCGGAGAGCCTTTTTAAGATTTTGATAGGTGGGGTCTCTTTTGTGCTGTTATTTTCTTGTAAGTTTATTACTGAATTCGGATGTGGCGATCTACACATATTCTCCCCTCTGCGGAGCTAGCCTGTGAGTGAGGTTAGGAGGAGAGGCTGGGCACGAGACAACTAAATTTCATGGCATGATCCGATAACCAACTAAAATGTTTTTAACATCCTTTGGATGGTATGTTGATAGCAGATGTTAGGCCCTGCACAGCTGGAGACGAGCTCAGTATGGTTCAAGGTGTTTCGTTTTGCCGCGTTAGCAATCTCCGGTCCGGGAACTTCCAGCTAAGTATGAGGCGTAGCCTCGGAACCGGAAAACATATGGACTATCCAACCCACTATCTAGCTCGTGCCTACTAATCGGCTACCTCGGAACCAATATCACTCGCTTCTTGAGATAAGAACCCCCGCATTTGTCGAAGAGATTTAACATAATCTGATTCTCCTCGAGTCAATCGGCTGGACTTCCATACACGAACAGTTTTGGACAACAAGGAAGGCAATGTGCCCGCCAAGGAAGACATTCATTACTGATCCCGTAAGTTAGCCAGTGCTACGAAAGTAAGTACTTAGTACTCCTGTATATGTCTCGTGTGGCAGGGCGGGTACACTGACAGGTGAATTCCACACATGTGCACCCAATCAGCAGAGTCAAGGAACGACATTATCCGTACCACAAGCTACATGTATGCAGTGTGGCTATGTGTACAACACAAATGGTTCAATTGGGAGTGTACTTACAGCCATGCTGCCGGATTCTTTCAAATGAACTGATTGTTCTTGTTCATAGGGTGTCACTCACCAGCTTACAGATTATCTTGCCTCTCGCCACATGTTAAAAAGAGTGCTGGAATATCGTTTCCCATCGTCATACGCCAGTTTCAGTATGAAATTTGAGGTAAGATCCCCGGAAACAAAATATATCTTGTGTAGATAGTCAAAACGCACGGAAAATCTTCCCTGGCCGTCAGTGAAACGTCTTGGGGAGTGTTGCTATCGGTGCATGATATCTCACTCGGAGCCAGTTCAAACCCGTGTGTTACATCCGTATCCCCGAAGATATACCCGAAGATACAACCGAGAATCCTCTGTACATATGTCGAGCCTTTCTCCTTCTCTTCTCTCTGTATCTTAGTCTATGCACACGGTTCTCCCCTTCCATACAGTAACACCGTGTTCCATACATATGTATGTGCACCTGAAGTGATGACTTCTGCTGTTCCCATCGAGATTGTACGTCGCCGCAGTCCCCTGCAATGCACTTCCCACAATACCAATTCAAACATACCGTTGTTTGTTGACGTAGTCAAGGGCTTTCGCCCGAGATCATCGACTGGTGGCTTGGCCGTTACGTGAGTTACCATTCTTAGTATAGTATTTTAGACATTGTGCCTTCTTAGCCTTTTCCTTCTCGTCTCTTTTCTCCTTAGAATTAGAATCTACACGAGTTTCCACCGCGACGCGAGTACGTGCCATCATTGTTTTCATAGTGTTGGACTCGACGTCCACTACGCGTACGAGTTACGTTCTCTTGGCGGCCGCTTCCTACATACCAACCCTGAGCCCTAACACCGTATCAACTATATTGCTACAAGTACACACACTTGATCTACATTTGCTCTCGTTTCCAGATTGTTGCGTGGCTCTCAAGTTGGTGCCACCAAGGCGGAATTTGCGAGCTTTGCAGAAATGTGGGCATCAGAGCAATTTGACTGGGTCACATAATAATGTTGCCGTCACCAATGAAATTCGCCCACGGCTTTACTGCCTGTAGCCTACAGTACATGCCAATTGGCCAAACATTAACACCATTTTTATTCTCCCATAACCAAGGATGCAGAGGCAGCGCCAATCAATCTTGCTGGTGTGCCTTTCGCGCGCATGTACATGCATATGCACTGTAACCCACAAGTTTCAGCTTCGGTAAACGCGGAGCCTCGCCAAAACATCAAGCACAATTCCCAGCTTAAATAGGTTCAACGGCGCAGAATTTTTTGACACCACGTTCATCGCTGCAAGCCCAACTGAATTATCTTTTCCGACAACTAGTTCAAGATGGTAGGGAGCCTTTCGCTCATCTTGACTCGGCTGACACCAAATACACCGTCAGGCTTCGAAGTCCATGAACTTTCTCAAAATTCTCGTCGATCCTCAACAAGCGGAGCTCGAGTCAGCATTCACAACCTCTGAAATAGTAGTCGGGTGAGAATTGCGGCGCTAATATTCTGTTCATTATAGTATCGTTGCCGTTCATGGCCTTAATCCTGCAAACAAAGAAAACCATGCAGAGGCAACATGGACAGCTGCGAATAACAAGATGTGGTTGATCGACTTCCTTCCTTCGGAACTGCCATCTGCCCGCATTTTACTGTTCGGATATAATGCCAACGTAGCTTTCGAGACGTCCATTGCGGGAGTGCAGGAGTGCGCGGAGAATCTCTTAACCCGATTAAAGGGGAAGCGCCGCTTGGCAAAACAACGTCCAATCATATTTATCTGCCATAGCCTTGGCGGTATAATCTGCAAGAAGGTCTGGTGACTCTTCCACACTTTTCCCTCATGACTGACTGTCCATATACTATGCAGGCACTTACCATATCGAAACTTGACCCAACTTACGAATCGATTCGCAACTTAACATACGGGATTGTCTTCTTCGCTACTCCACACCAAGGGGGGAACTTTGCGTCGCTCGGAAGCATTGCGGCAACGATTGCCAGAGTTACACTGATGAACCCGAAAAATTCGTTCATGGAAGCGCTGAAAGCCGATAGTCTATTCGCAGACAGCATTATCAATGATTTCAGGCATCAACTTGAGGACTTTTACGTCTTGAGTTTTTATGAAACTCTTTCGTTGAAAAAACTCGGTCTGGTACGTATGAATGATCAAGATTTACGGATATGCAAGAAAAGAATGCGAGCATACTGTGAGAGGTCCCGGGAGGTGTTGATAGATGGTAAGCTAGGTACGAGGGAAATTGACATCAACCCTCTTCGAGACCGACTTAATCTTAACAGCACGCTCGCCTCCTTTTGTCGCATGGACGTACGTATTTCACCGTCTGACTATGTTTAGATCGTAGATAAGAAGTCTGCAACCCTTGGCCTCTCAGGAACTAGAGAAAAACAAATCGCTCTTGAGGCAAATCACACTACAATCTGTAAATTTGAGGCCGAAAATCATCCAGCATACGAAATAGTCTTGGACAGTATCATGGAATTGGCGGAGCATGCAATGGAAGTGGGAAAGGGACAAAATCAGGGCCGTACGTAGTTAGGTACACTGTTATGGTTCATAGTTGCTAATAAATGACGATCCCAGAAACTGAGAACACTGAATGTGGCACACGAGAGCTGTAAGACCAAGTACTTATCCATTTTACCTTGCATGTCTAAAATATGCCTCAGAAATTCCTTCACGGAAACGGAAGAAAAATGCTTTCAGAGCTTTGTATTTGCCAAATACACAGATTACCGTCACCAGGTCCGAATGCGGCATCCTGGAACCTTAGAATGGGTATTGGAAAACGAGACCTATCGTCATTGGGCTTCTGAGACGTCGAAGTCGGATTTTCTGTGGATCTCTGGGAATCCTGGCTGCGGAAAAACGGCAGGCCCCTCTTCCCAATATCCTGATAATGTTGTTACTGATTTTAGCGATTTATTCATTAGGTTCTTTCGAAGTTTCTACTTGATACACTTGAGGCAGCTTCCCCAGAAGGAGTTTGCAAGAGACTTCTTTATTTCTTCTGTGACGATAAAGATGACCGACAAAAGTCAGCACAGGCAATCCTCCGGGGCCTTATCCACCAGCTAATTGCCTCGAGTCCCCATCTGATCAAATATGCAATGCAGCAATATCGGATTCACAGCACAGAAATGATGCTCGAGTCGGTGGATATTCTTTGGCGAATTTTCATTACCGCAATTACAGACCCACTCGAACCTCCAGGGACTTTCATTATCCTTGATGGCTTGGACGAGTGTGAAGAAAGCACAAGGACAGCCTTATTGGAACGATTGGGCAATTATTTTGAATCTTCAAAAGATCAAATGGACGACAGCGACGGACCGAGCATCTTCATCAAGGTGCTGATAACTAGTCGACCGTATCCTGAAATTCACATGATACTGCAAAATTATTCTATTATCCGTCTAAAGACAGAAAATGAGGAAGACTATATCAATCAAGACATTAGGTCCTTCATCAATTGCAAAGTCGATGAATTGGCTTCCAAACGGGGTTATGATGATGATCTGAAGAAGAAGGTGACCACAAAACTCATGAACGGTGTTGACGGGATGTTTCTTTGGGTGTGAGTTCTGATGCTAATTTCGCCGGGTCAGCGTACCGTCACTAATAGATTCATGTAGGTCACTTATTATTGCTGATTTGGCTTTCACTCCAACACAATTTGTTGAGCAAAAGATTTCCAAGGTTCCACTTAATATCAATAATCTGTATCAATACCTTCTTGTAAGGCTGGATGAAGATTCTGCGCTACTTGCCAAACAGATATTGATGTGGGTGGTAGCCGCTCCCCGTCCGTTAAGTTTGAAGGAGCTTGCCATTGCTTGTTCCGTCTCAAGAAGTGCATCTGCTAGCCATGCCAACACATTCATTGAGGGATTTCGCAAAGATATCGAGTTGTGCGGCCCGGTGCTGAAAATACAAGAAACGCTAGAGGTCGTTAGTCTTGTTCATCAATCGGCAAAGGAGTTTTTGATCGATCGCCGTTTATGTCCGTCAACAATATTCACTGCGACAGACCACGCTAATCGTGAAATGGCGGTTACTTGCTTGTCATACTTCCTTTTTGAGGACACGAACTCCGTACTACACCGCTTGCACGAGTACGTGGACGATACAGATTATGAGAATGAGAGTGATGATAGCCAGGCTTGTGACGCGGACGATTATTACCTCCAGTTCAACGACTACCCTCTTCTCGGCTTTGTGGGAAAATTCTGGCTCCAATTTATGACCTATGCAGGTCAAATCCATCCAGATGTGCTACCGTTTTTTGAAAAACTAGCTTGTAACAATGGGTACGGGGTGAAATCCGCTCTCATGTTATGTTATTGGTTATCAACATATACAATAAAAACTATGCAGGAGTTCATCCAGACGTTTTCAGAACTTGATGGGCTATGTCTCGCGGCCGCTCTCGGCAATCTCCCGGTAGTTCAACTAATGTTAGAAAGGGGGAGTGATGTTAATTTTTATCCGGATTTATCGGGATGGTTTTGTATTAGCGGCGGTACGGCTCTTCAGATGGCCACCTACCATTCGCAAAATTCAGTTTGCCGCTTTCTCTTGCAACATGACGCCGATCCAAACATCAAGTGCGGAGAATGCGATACTACCCTTCAAATCGCTGCGTACAACGGTCCTGATGATATCGTTCGTTTGCTCTTGACAGCAGGCGCAGATGTGAACGCTCAGGGCGGATATTACGGCAATGCTCTCCAGGCTGCTGCCGACAATGGCCATGATACTATTATTCATTTGCTCTTGACAGCAGGCGCAGATG
>MU122257.1:66916-83190 GCA_014904905.1 Wilcoxina mikolae CBS 423.85
TCAGGGCGGATATTACGGCAATGCTCTCCAAGATGCTGTCCACAAAAGGAATGCAGGTATCGTCAGTATACTTCTCGGTAACGGTGCCAACATCATTGATAATAATGGTCGCTCTGCTCTCGATATCGCCGAAGAGCGTGGTTACGACGATATCGTGAATCTGATTCGTAATCACCAGTCTCGTTCAGACTTCGACACTGATATAATTCAAGGCATGTGAATTTGACTTATATATAAGACTACAATGAAGCTAATTTGTGGCCAGATTCCCCCGCCTCGAACCAGCTCTCTGTTACCGATCCAGCGAACCCTTTACGAAGGCCATGTCCCTATCCTGCTGCAGCCGATCAGCGGTTGAAACGTCTTCGCTTATGAGACTGGAAGAATTCCCTTCGCTACCGGTTCCTTCTGTCGTATACATACACCGGTCGACCAACTACTATCATTGTTTGACATGTAGGGGGTATATTTGAAGTGATAGGTTTGATTATGTATGTGTACTTCAAAAGAAGGCTAGAGCTGGAGGTTTGGAGATGTGTCAGATATTAGGGCTGGAAGATCAATGACGGTATATGACTTATGCATTTCTGTTAATTTTCATATCTTGTGTATTGCGTTTAGTTTCTTTTTCTTCTTTTTCTTCTAAACTGCTGGTGAATAGTAGTAGGATATCAAACGGAGGGTAGCTGTGTCGGGTGTTGGGGGTGAAAGTTCAATGGCATATTAGTTACGCATGTCCTCTGTTATTTTTCATATCACGTTCAGCGCTGTTTATTACGTTTGTTTTTTTGTCTTCTATCCTATTTTCTAAACTGCTGGTGAATGATTGGAGGATTTCACACGGGATAGAGTGACAAATCTGCAGAGGAAGATCCAAGGTTGGATTAAAGTTTTAGCTCTTGTTCTAGCTTCATTCGGCTAGCACGAACAAAAAGGTTTAAGTGTGGTATCCGAGCGAGTACATACAGTTCATGGTCCTACAAAGACTCGACTAACCGTCGATCTCACTTCTACAACTTTTCGATTGTGAATAACTCACAAGGAGCAAGTTCTTCTGTGGATGGGGCCACATAGACAGCAAGTTCAGCAGCAAGCCCATCTGTGGGTACTGCTCAGACACGCAATATACATGTGACCATAAGTGCAACATCATGGCATGCACTGCAAACCAGAACTTACTGTGCGGCAATAAATAGGAGAAGTGCCCTAATTGCAAAGGAAATCACATCACATGCAGCAGCAGGTACAGAAAGGAAGACCAAAGCCACAAAGAGGTGCCCAAGAGCAGGAGCATAAGGCCAGCAGAACAAGCCATGCTGAGTGCAGCAACAGGGACAAATAGAGTGGGGCTTGGTCACAGGTTCAAGATGGTGCCAGAAGGTGGTGGAAGCGAAGAGGAGATGGCGGATGTGGAGGAAGGAGAGGCAGTGGTGGAGGCAAAAGATATTACAATGGCTGAGACTGCGACTGCGACTTTGACTGTGACTGCGACTGTGCCTGGGACTAAGAACACCACTGAAACTGAAATGAAATTTAGAGCTCTGGATACCAATGATTTCAACAATTCAACACAACTGTGTCAGGTCTTATATGTGGACTACGTGTAAGGACGTACGTCCGTGTACGGCCTCGTATAAGAGTATAAGGATAGATACGGTTGCAAACGAGGATAAGTGATAAAGATATCAATTGTACAGTATGTAGGTAAGATAATCGCTAGCGTGCCAAAAGCACTTCGCGAGGTGATTATATATGAAGGGCGGTTACCCGGCCTCGGTAGCCAAGTGCGCTTGGGAGCCAAGTGCACCTGGCACCGCCATTACACTACGGCAGCAGTGGAGATGTGAGTCAAATATATGATGGACATAGTGTGGTTGAAAGAGCCACTGAGAGAAAGAAAAGGATTTGGAAATAGCAACCGAGCATATGAAATAAGAAAAAGAAAAAGGGTCTGGACAGCGTTACGCAAGGGAGCGGCATTGTGGTGGAGTGAACAGATATATTCAGGGATGCTAATAACAAAGTCATTGTCGCCGACGTTGAAAGTTGAGGAGAGAAAGTCACTAGGATCGTCAATTCTTATGATCAAAATGACTTGCACTCAGGAGAGAGACCAGCATGAAAATTCAGTTGGCAAAGAGTCCTTCTGCAGCGCAATACAGCTCTCGCTGGACACTTCGACACCCACACCAGATGGTGAGATCCAAGATGACGGCAGCAGCGGAATGCCACCTTCTGGGAGGAGGTTATAGATAAGAACGGACTGGAAATTGGAAACAATGACTGACCCACTCACTACTGAACAAGAGACTATGACAAAGGCAAGTCGATTATCAACCAAACCTTGGCAAATCGACCAATCACGAAATGGAAAATTCTGGCTCAGAACTGTGTCACTGGTTCTGACCATGAAGTCATAGAATGGGAAGTGGACGTGGACAAGTAGGAGGAAGTGGATCACTAGCGGTTAGAACTTAGAAGGCTGAAACTCAACAGCAATGTCAGAAGAAGTGGTGGAGGTAGCCGAGAAGCTGTGGGTGGATGTAGCGAAAGAGGGAGCACACTTGGACACTGACTGTTGCATATAGGACAAGGTGCAGCAGGAGGGCGAATGGTGTCAGAAAGAACTGAGCAAGGTTCTGGATACCACAGCGAAGAAAATCAGGATCTGCGTGAACTTGAAGAGGTAGTGGAAAGGCGACATTAAAGAGAAAAAGATTATTCTCGGATAAGAAAAGAGAACAACGTGTCAGAGTTCCAAGGAGGCAGCTTTGGCTAAAATAGAATTCGAAAAGTTGATTCGGAAATCCAAAAATCAAATGTGAAAGGATTATATACAGATCCTCAGAGGAGTCGAGCCTGAGGTTTGGATAGCAACAAAATAGGTCAACCCTCATGCTTACACATCAGTGATGGCACTGACAAACAGGGACAGCAAGCAAGCCAACTCCGCCATGGTGTAATGCGGTGCCAGGTGCACTTGGCCGTGTAAGTGCAGTGATGTCAACGGTTCGAACCAGTCCCGGTTCGGAGGGTAAACCAGTTCAAGTGGTGCGGTTCGACAGGTGAACCGGTTCGTACCTGAACTGCAGGTTCGGGTACCTAATGAGACCGGTTCGAACCGGTTCAAAGATGGTTCGCACGGTGAGTAGTACTACTAACGGTAAATAGATCGTCTGAAGCCCAGGCCTGCGAACATCGTTCTATTCAAACGTGCGTACATTCACATGTAGCTGTAGCACAGTTGAGGGCTTGCCTGAAGGCCAGATTACCACTTCTTATACCTTCTTTACCGCCCTCACCCGGCCAATCACCAGCCTAATCGCCAGCACCCATGAACCGGTTCGAACCAGTTCCGAACCAGTCTCTTCTGCAATGTGAACCGGTTCAAGCGGTGCAGTTCATCAGCCTGAACCGGTTCGAACTGCACCACGAACTGCCGGTCCGAACTGGTTCATCATCGAACCGTTGACATCACTGTGTAAGTGCACTTGGCTCGCAGGTGCACTGGGCCTTGTAAGTGCACTTGGCTCGCAGGTGTACTTGGCCTTGTAAGTGCACTTGGCTCGCAGGCGCACTTGGCCTTGCAAGTGCACTTGGCAGCCGAGGCCGGTGTGGTGGGAAAATCGTTCCCACCACTAAACCCACGAAATGAGTGGATTCGCTGGTGGGTTAGGGTTGTTGAGGCTCTGGATCACGCCATCGCCAGGGGTTCAGACTTTATATGGACGCGTGCGACACGCACCCAATCATCATCTCATCTCTTTCCTTCTTCTCTCTTTTGTTTCTTAGTTTCTTAGTTTTAGAGCCAATCAAACATCATCTCGCTGGGGCTACTCCCTCCCAACGCTCCTCGAAACGAAGCCGCTCTTTTGCAGCCTCCTATTGGTCGCTGCCGTGCGAGAATCCTTTTCACGGGTTTTCTCCCACAATTGGAGCCCAAAGGCGGATTTCGTTTCGGAAAGCAGAGTACGGGAAAATAAGCCTGCAGTGAGAGCCTAATAGATGAATTAAGGGACGACACGGAAGTTAGGAGGAGCAGAAAGTTGTTTTTTGGGCTGATACGACGCGTCACTAAGAGCGAGAGAATTAACAGCGATCCGGAAACACAAGAAGTCATCAACCATCGTACCAGTATCCTGCACACCCGCTACAATGGATATCGCAGGATTACTTGCGGAGGCTATCACCAAGCACAGCAATGCAATGCCGCTACCGAATACACCAGGAGCTCCATCGTTTCACGGAATAGATGTGACGACTTTCCTTCACAAGTACGAGAGCTTGGCCGCCTTTACTGCCACCGACGTCACCGAGAGCAGCGTTATCGCCATGTTTCCGTTCTACTGCGCTGAGTGCTCGGATGTGCAAGAGATGGTTATGATGATGCGCGGATATGCAGATCGTGATTGGACCGCACTGAAGAAGGAACTATTGGACACCTTTCGACATGCAGACAGTCGAGCCCTCATATATACTCGTCAACATCTCGAGCAACTCTGTGCGACCTTCAGAGATGGCCATAGAGGTCGTGACCATGCGGATTTCGGAGGTCTTGATCAGACGGAATCCCTCAAGTCGTTCCTCCGCACCTACGATCACATCAGCCGAGTGGTTACCGAACGCGGAATGATGTGCGAGTACGAGAGGACGGAGATGCTTTTGCGTGCACTTCCGAAACGGCTCTGGAGGAAGGCGGTCACCAAGCTCGGCATGCATCCGCTTGAGCCGAGCACGTTCGACTATGGCAAGCTCCACAGTTGGGTCACTGCGAAGATCACTGCAGCTGAAGCCCTTGCGATGTTCGAGTGTTTGGCTCTCACGTCTCCCGCAGCTACCGAAATGACCCCCACAACTTCTCCGGCTCTTCCTTCTTCAGCTCCGGCTCCATCTCCGGCTCCCACTGCTGCTGTACCTCTGATGACCTCTGGCACTCCGACAACTTCTCCGGCTCCCATGACTCCGACCACTCTCACGGCTCCCACGGCTTCGGTGACTCCAATGGCTCCCACGATTTCCACCACGGCTCACAAGTCTCCTGCAGCTACTGATATAACTTCGACTTCCTCTGGCACAGCTTCCCCGATGACTTTGACGGTTCCGACGGCTCCCACGGTGCAACCCACGGCTCCCATGACCTCCGAGAATATGACAACTCTCATGTCGCCCACGACTCCGACAGCTCCATCAACGATTCTGACAACTCCCACGGCATCGATAGCACCCATGGCTCCTCCGACTGTTGTAACTTCTCCGGCTCTCACGGCATCGACGGCCTCCACCCCTCCGGCTCGCACTCACACGGCTAGACAAGGTACCATTCATGCTGGGCCGATGGTACGGCTGGGAATTATACGTGTGGAGCCTCCGCAAGGGCAGAAAATCCGTCGGCACCACTACGCGCATCCACAGCCCATCAGGCCACACCGAACTGAGTCCACAGTAACGTGCCGAAGTGAGCCTGCTCCTCCGAACCGTCAAGAGCCCGTCAAGCTGCCCCGATCCAAACCTATCGTACCGTCCCATAACCAGCCTGTACCGCCATACCGTCAAGAAGCCGTTCAGCCGCCGCCATGTCAAGAACCAGTGCAGCCACCGCAGCAAGTCGACCATCCGCCATGCTACTATTGTGCTGATGACCAGCACAACCTCCGGAAGTGTACAGATCTACGTACCGATCTGGGGAAAGGTATCGTCAGCATCAACAACCGCGATCGACTTGTACTTGGGACTGCAGGTGGAGAGATACCATTGGAACCGGCTCACCGTGACTACCGCACGATAAAGGATTATGCACGTGCAGGAGCTCCAATCTTATCAGCACCATCGCCAGCACCAGCACCGTCACCAGTATCGCAGCCAGCCCCGTTACAAACACCGCCGCCAGCACGACTGTCACGTCTCCCAGCACCGCTTCTGTCGCCGGAACAATTGACACAATTGATTCAGGAAGTCAGTGAGCATTTCGCACGATCTCGGCAGTACGGAGTCGACGTGTCACCACCACCACCACCATCAGCACCATCACCACAAAAGGCTCGCCCATGACAAACCGCCCGCCCGCCACCCGCAGCACGAAAAGCCCTAATGCTTGAGCAGCGGCGATCGTTATGTGTCTAACCAGGTGTGCTTCGCACAAAAGGCCAGGGAGGGGAAAACCCATTTCCATTATGATTGTCACTGGCCAGAGAAGCGGGCTTGGAGGTGCGAGAGGCATGTTTGGAGGTGCTGGAGGTGAACGCTTGGAGGATACGGGAGTGAGCACCGTCTCGATAAACCGGAACGACATGGCTGGGACGGAGGATACGGGTGTTGCGGAGGAACAGGATGTTGAGCACCGTCTCATTAAACCGGGACGATGGAGCGGAGGATACGGGTTTGGAGCGGAGGAGTGAGCACCGTCTCGTTAAACCGGGACGATATGGCTGGAGTGGAGGATAAGGCGCGGAGGATAGTGAGCACCGTCTCGTTAAACCGGGACGAAACTGCTGGAGCGGGGAGTACAGTGGAGGTTGAGGATGGTGAGCACCGTCTCGTTAAACCGGGACGATGGAGCGGCGGATTGAGCACCGTCTCGTTAAACCGGGACGATATGACTGGAGCGGAGGATACAGGGTCGATGCCGCAGAGGAGAATAGTGAGCAACGTCTCATTAAACTGGGACGCTGGTACGGCTACAGAGCGTGGCTAGAGCGGAGGAAGGACGTTGGAGGATTGTGAGCACCGTCTCGTTAAACCGGGACGATAGGGATGGAGCGGAGGGCACGGGAATGACGTTGGAGGGTTGTAAGCACCGTCTCGTTAAACCGGGACGATCAGTACCGACTGCAACCGGGACGATAGGCACCGACCTCAAACGGGACGACAAGTGGGTGGAGAGGAGGATATTGTTGGAGTTGGAGGATCGGATAGAGTGGGTTTCGGGCCGGATTTTGTCGTTTGTTTTTTATGGTTTTTTTTCCGTTTCGGATGGTTCTTTTTCGTGTTCTTGTTTTTCGATTCGTCCTTGCTTCTCGTTTTCGTTCTTGCTTCTCGTTTTCGTCCCGTTTCTTATTTCTTTTTCGATTTTCGTTGGACAGATGGCCAGGAGGATCTTGGACTGGGAGACACGTGTGCTTCGCACCAGGTGGCCGGGGAGGAGTTGTGGTGGGAAAATCGTTCCCACCACTAAACCCATGAAATGAACCAATACGTCCAGCATCGGCGAAAACAGAAACGGCGAAATAAGTCAACAACCACGACAGTAATCGACAAACGGACACCGGCAATCGACCTTTAGCATCGAATTGACCCCGGAGCGGCACTCCCACCACCTCTGGACCGCCAGAGGAGGTTGGAAACTCACAGCAGCAGAGCGCACACGTGACGGATGCGACGCGACGACCGAAGATCCAGCGACGATGGCCACCCCGAGAGGAGAGAGCCCTACTGGGGGCACAATCGAGAAGCTAGCGAGTGTGGAAGTTAGGGATATGAAGATGGGAGAAGTAGGACAGACAAATGGCTCGGTGGGCGACGCGTCGGAAGAGGCACGTGTCATCATAGAAGGCATGACCCCGAACGAGCCTCCAATGCGAAACGAGAATGGGAAACGGTTGAGAAGTGAGACTCCGGAGCCTCCGAGCGTGCCAGGGGACTGAAGAAGCCGGATGGAGAGAACGATCAGGTAGCAGGCACGTGAAGTAGCGCAGCTGCACCGAACTGTCGAGAACTGGGTAAGAGCACTGGAGGCACATGCAGCGCGTGAGGAGGTGCAATAGTTCGGCATGAGAGCGTGGTTAGAAGAGAGACAGGGCAAGTGGGATGCCCGCCATGAGGACGACGTACTGTGGGGGATGGGCATCACCAACATGGTTATGAAGGTTCTGGCGGAAACGGCACCAGGCCAGAAGAAACGAGAGGCTGACAATGGACTGGAGGCCTCGAAAAACACAGGTACACACATGACAGCGCAACAAGAGCGAGAGACGAAGCAGCGACAAGCCGAACTGCAACCGAAACTGCAGCAGCAGCCGACGACGCCGACCCGAACCTCGGCCACGACTTTGACTCTGACCCCAATCCCGGCACCGGCACCAACAGCGAAGCCAACACCGACGAGACGGTGGGAGACAGTCCCACCGGGTGACGAGCGGAAAGCTGCAACAGTCAAGACTGTCAGGTCTGAGAGAGCGATTACGAGCAGGCCAGCCCCAGCCCCAGCCCCTACAAATGGTTCGAGCATGGCAGACAGGTACCTGATCCTAAGAAGAGACGAGAGCGTCCCCCTGCCCAACAAGATGGACGAAGAAGTCGCATCCGCAATCAACAGGACACTGTTCCGGCAGCAAGCCCTAGCCCACATCCGAATCATGAATGCACGGAGAAATGCCAAGGGTGCAATAACCGCGATCAGGCACCAGAACGCCACAGCAGAGATGGCACTCCTGTACCAAGCCGTCATTATCAACGCAGCAAGGTCGGTCAACAAAGAGATCATTGATGTAGAGGGGAACAAATCGTGGGAGAGACTGAAGATCCATGCTGTACTGCTGGTGAGATACATGGGCAGAGGCACCAAAGGCCTACAAAAGATGAGAGAAGAAATCCAGGCGGAGAACGAAGGAGTCACGGTCCCTGCCCAAGTGAGATGGATATCTAACCCTCGCTCGATCAGGGAGAGACAGCAATATGGAGAGATAAAGGTATCATCGGTGGTCTTTATTGTGAAGAGGACGAAAGTAGCCAAGAGACTGGTCGAGACAGGGGTCATCGGTGCGGGAGTAAGATACAAGGTCGAACCGTACACGAGCACGGGCCCGGAGAGCATGTTCGATCTTTGCTGTGTGTGGGGCCATATCGAGAGCAAGTGCAGTGGCGGTCAGCCTAGTTGTGGCTACTGCTCAGGGCCGCACCGGACAAGTGAGCATCAGTGCGACGTTGTGGGATGCACGTCGCAGAAAGGTGTACTCTGCAGTCACACCCAAGAGAAATATCCGAAATGCAAAGAGACCCGTATCGCATTCAGTGGAAGGTGTCCAAAGAAGACCGAAGCTATCAGAGCGGCCTGAGACAATGGAACAAGATAACTGGCCGAATATCGAATGGGAGGAGCCACAGGGGCAAACACAGTGGCACTCGGCACCAGGCAGACGATGGATACTGGAGGCCAAGCAGGGGAGCCTCCGGTCGAGGAGGAGGAAAGACCCGGGGACAAGGAGGTGGTGGAGGAAGAGAGGGACGTGACCATGGCCGAGATGCCAGTAGAGGCCGAAATGGGAGCCACCGCTTCCAATGATTTGAACAATTTAGCACAACTGCGCCAGGTGGAATGTGTGGACCATGGCTGCCCTAGAGACGGGAGTCAAACGGAAAGCAGATGTGACATGTGTGCAAGAACCACCGGACGAAAGAGGAGGAATCGGAATCAGCCACCCGGCGTACTAAATTAGAAACAGAAAGAGAGTTTGGACGGTGTGGCGGGAAAATCCGTTTCTCACCACCACCGCCACTCAGTTTGGCAGGGGGTGCCGGTAGGGTAGGGGGACGTACGGAGATTCAGGGAAAACGGAGATGGACTGAGCGACGGGGAGTATATATATATTTGGGAGACTCCGGGGTAGATAGAAGACACCAGACAGACGAAAAATACACACTCTGTCTTCCCAACTCTTAGTTTTAGTCAGACCCTCCGAAGACTTCGTAAATCCACCCAATTTGCGTGGCTCCTCACAGCCGTGTATCCTATCATATTCTCTCACCCTCATCCTACGCCCCTCGAGCCAGAACCATTCTTTCTCACGAATTCACTTTGGATGCCGTGAGAGGTGTGGCGGAGTGTTGACGAAAGGCCCCTCTGCCTTCCAGCCCCGCCGTTTCGCCACAAATGGAGTCCAAACGCGGATTCTGGTTCGGAAAGCTGAGTACGCAATGGTGGGAAAGACCCCCACAAACTAATATGGGTAAATATGGAGAGAAGCAACTAATGAAAGATACCTACCCTGCGAGAGGAGCGAACGCCGAAAGAAATAACGACGTTCCTAGGAGTGGGGCTAACAATGTCGGATTGGAATGCCGTGTGCGGTAAGTTGGGTACAGCGACGTCACTAATGAAACAGGCACCGACCTTATAATGGGACGAACACCGAAAGAAAGGCACCGACCTAACACCAGGACGAAAGGCACTGACCTCACAGATGGGACGAATTCCGAGAACAGGCACCGACCTCATACCGGGACGAGCACCGAAAGAAACCCACCGACCTAACACTGGGACGAAAGGCACCGACCTCACAGACAGGTCAAATTCCGAGAACAGGCACCGACCTCATACCGGGATGAACACCGAAAGAAAGCCACCGACCTAACACCGGGACGACAAGCACCGACTTCACACAGGGACGAAAACCGAAGCACCGACTTTATACCGGGACGACAAGCACCGACTTCACACCGGGACAAATACCGAAGGCACCAACCTCATAACCGGGGTGCATTCGGAACCTGAGCACCAACCTTAGCACCAAAGGAATATTGAGCGGCTGGAGCGTCAGTCTCAAAATATGGGAATGGAAATGATGATGCTGAAAGAAGGAGCTCTGAATCTAACACTAACCTTAGTACTAAATGAAATATCGAGTGGCTGGAGCGCCAGCTTCAGGAAACAGGGGATAGATACGATGATGCTGAAAGAGAAAAAAAGGAACTAGCAAGAAGAAAAGGAGGAAGAAGGGACACCCAGATCACATTTCAAAACCTTCCTCTCACTCTCACAATTGACTTCCAACCCCCAAAAACACCGCTTCGAAAATTCACAAACCGCTGCTATCACCACCACTTCAACGTTGAACATGTCTGACCGTGCTCACGTCCGCTCCACTTCCGCCACCGGCCCGAGAGAGGCTGGCATGTCCACCCCCGCCAATGTCTCCCCCGGCCCTGCTAACGTCGCCGGCACCAACTCCTCCAACTCAATTCAAGAGCAGAAAAACTTCATCAAGTCCCTCGTCGTTGCAATTGCCAAGGAGAAAAACCAAATGCCGCTCCCGGGAACCATGGGAGCACCCGTCTTTGGTGGGGCCGACGTCACCAAGTTCATCGAAGCATACGAAAGCCTCTCCTCTTGCACAGGCACAGACCCATCTAAGGATGATGTCATCTCCACTTTCCCCTATTATTGTTCCGAAACCATTCAGGAAAACATTAAAATGATGAAAGGGTACCAGGAAAGAGACTGGGAGAAGTTGAAGAAGGAACTCAAAGGCGCCTTCAGACACGCCGACAGCCGAGTATACATGTATATGAGAACGTATCTGGAGAGACTGTGCAAAGACCAATTGAAGGGAGGGAATGTCGGATTGAAGGCATTCATCTTAGCCTATGACAACATCAGCCGAGCCATGGTTACCAAGGGTATAATGTACGAGTTTGCATGAGTCGAAACGCAGCTTGGAGCCCTCCGAAAAGATACAAAGGCTAAGGCCGTCGTCAAACTCGAGTTGAACCCCCGGGAACCTGAGACCTTTAAGTACGACAGCCTCCACAAGTACATTCTCGACAAGTGCATTACAGCCTATGCCCTCGCCCTCCTTGACACCGATACCGCTCACTCGACATTGGGAGTCTCAGCATACTCCATTCCCACCGGAGTTCCGCTTCCACAGATGCGCAGTGTAACCAGCACAAGCCAAGAGAACGAACCAAGTACCGCCGTCACCACCGCTGTCACCACAACGTAAAGTATGGAAACAAATGCAACCGACAAACAGGAGGAGACCATCGACACAAAAATAGACAACATGATGAAGGCCTTTGAGGCTTGGACGATCCAATTAACCAAGGCAACCGATCCAAGGCCCCAATATACTGGATATCAAACGGCTAGAGCCTACGCAATTCAAGCCAACAATCCACCGATGCACCCCAGGCAATCACATGAACCGCAAATGAATGCCCCTTCCGGGCCAGATTATTATCGACCGACAATGCCAAACTACCAACAGTATCCTCGGCAGGGGTTAGGCCCTTGCATTTACTGTGACCAGCTAGGGCACATTCGGACATTCTGTCCTGACGTCCGAACTAACCGAGAACAAGGAATCATCCATCTTAATGAGCGTGGGAGGTTAACCCTAGGGCCACGTGGAGGGAGAGGTGGAGAAATCTCTGGGTACCGGCCAAAAGGAAGGTTCCTGTCAATGAGGGACTACGCTAGAGAAGTGGCTCGTCAGCAGCAACCAGTTGCACTCACCCAGCCTGGAGTGGTACAGCCAGATGCAGCTGGACCTCCACAACATATTGCAAGGTCGCAGTGGTTTCAGAGAGCGAGCGCTTAAGTAACGGCTTTTCGCTCGGGGATTGTTCAACAACTGTTGGAAATAGATGAGCACTACTCCAAGGGAAAAGGTAAGGAACCCCAGGAAGGTGAGGTAAGTCGAGTGGTGGAACTTAATGAAGATGAGGAAGAAGAGAGTGATGGAAAGGAAGATAGCGGTGAGGAAGAAGAAGAAAGCACGGAGGAAAGTGAGACAGAAGAAGGAAGAGAGGCTCGCCAAGATGAGGAAGAAAGATATCGACGGCTGGCGGTAGTTCGAACCCAAGCGGGCTATGCCTTTGTTGAGGAGAGGAGGAAGAGGACAGGAGAAGTTACGAAAGGAGACGACAAGCGTGCTCAGGTGGAGGATGAGGTCCCGGAAGTAGCGACAAGCGTCAGCACTCAAGAGAAGCGCAACATCAAGAAAGCAGTGACCTTCGGCAAAACACCAGCAAAAACTACAGGCGACCCCGCCGAAAAGAAATCCTCCAAACCTCGTAACAAGCAGACCCCGGTTCTCGACTCTGGGGACTATGAGGTTCTGGGAAGTAGTCAGCTTGATTATACGGTCCTAGCTCGACAGGAGAGGGAAACAGAAACAGCTCCGGATATACTGAGTTTTGCTATGCACGAGTCTCTCCTACAGTCCAAGGAAAGATCAATGGACACGAGATCTCGATGCTCATTGACGGAGGATCCGAGATATGTGTGATGAGCGAGGATGTCACCAGAGACTTGAATATTGGATGGAAAAGGGCCGACAAGAAGATGATAACTGCAGATGGGAACCGCTCAGACCTCATGAAGGTGTCGGAAGCTGTACCGATAGATGTCCACGGAATCGTGATTCCCGTACTAGTGTTTCTGGCCATGTCTGGATCGGAACAGGTGATTCTAGGCTGCCCCTGGGAAACCTACACCCGCAAATGTGAGAGAAACCTGGACAACGGAAGTTGCGAAATTACTATCACTGCTGTCGATGGATCAGAACAAGTCACGTTTGTAGCCACGTACCCGGGAGACAAGAGGGATTGGTTTGCCAGCAACTTGGGAAACTACTACGCCTAGTTAAAGTAAGGGCCACTAGGAAGGATAGGGCCCAGCACTATGAAGGGAGGAGGTTGGAGTTTTCTGAGAAAAAAGAGTGGAAGGAGAAGGAGGTGAATAGTAAAAAAGGAGAGGAGAAGAAGTCGATTGATAGGAAGAGGGCGTTTGCAGGGAAAGAGGAAGGATCGTTTGAGGAAGGAGAACAGTCAGCCACAAAAGAGGGACTATCGAAGGTGGTGAGGAAGCTGATGGGAAGAGGCGTGAATTGGGAGGATGAGTGGGAAGAAGAAGAGGGACTAGTGGTCCGAGAGTTGGGTAGGAGGATGGTAGCAGAGGAGTGGTCGATGAGAGAAGAGGCTCTAGTGAAGGAAAAGAGGGTAATCGGAAGAGAATCCACGACTTTTGCGTGGGTTTCTAAAAATAGCATGGCTTCGGAACTTAGTCAAATACAACTCTTTTCCTCGTACTTTCATTCAGCGAAGTGCAACTCAGACGACAACACCAAAGCAGCCTGGGTGCATGCCCGCTACAAATGCGTTGCCCAGAAAGTGAAGCCTGTTTCCTTGTTGGATAGAAGTACACCAGATGCTGGACTTGACTGGAGAGGAAGAGCTATCGCCTGGGCTGTACCAATATCAGGCCCTTGGGATGAGTGGTTTATCCCCAAGTTCTCCCGCGGAGAAAAGGGTGGAAGGTTGACGCCTGAGAGAATATGAGGGCTACAGATAGGAAGCATATTATGGCCGAAGGAAAAAGAAGCCCTCCTGGGTATGCTATCGAATAGAGAATACGCTCTCACATGGTCATGGGAGGAATTGGGAACGATTAGCGAAGACATTGAGCCACCCCATCTCATCTGGCTGGAGCCTGGTCACAAAGTCTGGAAGGATCGTGTATTCCGCATACCCAAGAAAGTCATTCCCATGGAAAAAGTGATGATAGAAGAAAGGGTTCGGCAGGGCCTATTCGAGCCTGCTTGGTGCCCCCACAGGAATGCTCACTTCTTAGTTCCGAAGAAGAATGGGAAGTATCGATTCATCATCTCTGCTGTCAGTGCGAACCGCCATACTTTAGAAGATGCAGGAATACCGCCCAACGTCGAGGAATTCTCAGAAGCATTTGCTGGCCTCCCTATTTGCTCCTTGATCAATTTTCACTCCGGCTACGACCAGAAAGTTCTGCACGAAGAAAGCTGAGATTATATGGCATTCCAAACGACACAAGGGATGTACCGATTGACCAGGTCGGTTCAAGGAGCCACCAATTCGGTGTCAGCCTTGGTCCGAGTATCTCGAAAAATATTGAGTAAGCATCTTGGGACGATCGCAGAAGTGTTTGTCGATGATATTGGGGTGAAAGGGCCCAAAACCCGATATGGAGATGAAGAAGTGCCGGGTCTGCCTGGAGTGCGGAGGTATGTTCTGGAGCATCCTAAGAATCTCGACAAAGTGCTGGCGGATATTGAAAGGGCCGGAGCAACGATTTCGGGAGAAATGTCTGATTGGTGCTGGAACGGGATAAAAATTGTGGGCTTCGTCTGCGGAGAAACAGGTAGGTGGCCCCGAGCTTCCAAAGTTGATAAAGTGCACAACTGGCCGCCGCCCGGAAACTGTACAGAATGCAGGGCTTTCCTTGGACTTTGAACATACTATCGAATATTGATCCCCGAATATGCAATAGTCGCGTGCCCCTGATTCCGGATTTTACGAAAAGACGTCGAGTTTCAATGGGAGACTGAAGAGAAGAAAGACATGGCAATTTTGAAAGAAGCCCTCTGCAATGCTCCTGGACTGAGGACGTTAGACGTTAGCGACGGTGCTGGGCAAATAGTTGTGGGAGTTAACGCCAGCTTAGAAGGGTGGGGGGCGATTTTCCAGCAGGAAGATGAAAATAAGAACCGGCACCCGTGTCGCTATGAGAGCGGGCTTTGAAACAAAGCCGAGAAGAGATATGACACGGGGAAACGTGAGTGCCGTGGACTGATGAAGGCGCTCAAGAGGTTTCGCAATTATGTATATGGGGTCAGATTCCACGTGGAAACAGACGCTAACACATTAGTGCATCAACTAAATTTACCCGCCAATGACCTGCCAGAAGCACTAGTCACCTGCTGGATCGCATGGATATGGCTGTTCGATTTCGACGTAAAACATTTTCCAGGAAGGATGAAGGGAGGTCCTGATTGTCTCTCGCGGCGACCACGAGGAGAAGGGGAGCCCGAGCCAGCAGAGGAGGATGATCTAGAGGAAACAATTGAAGCAAGTTTACGGGGAATACAGGTGGAACAAGGCCCGGACAGAAAGGCGAAGGAGAGAGCTTACGAACCATTTGTTGGGTTAAGACTGGCAGAAGAATATAAAGGGAGATGAAAGGAGATAGACGAATTTCTGGGGAACCTGAAGCGGCCGGAAGGGAAAACTTCAAAGGAGATGCAGCAATTTCGGCGGGAGGCCACGAAATATCTCGTTTCAGATGGGGTACTCTACCGGAGATGGAAAACCAATGAACCGCCGGCAAGGGTGTTGGTGAGCACGGAGCAGAAAAGGAAAGCAATGGAAGCTGCACATGAACTGAGCGGGCACCGTGGAAGAGAAGGAACGCTATGAAAGGTAGTTGAGCGGTACTGGTGGCCCCAAATATATGTCGACGTCAAAGACTGGATGAAAACGTGCGAGCAGTGGGAGAAGACAGCACCGCTACGGTATGATGAACCCCTGAAAAGCCTAACTGTTAGTCACCTATGACAGAGAGTGGGAATGGACATTTCGTACATGCCCAAAACGGAGGACGGGTACCACCTGCTGGTGATAGCCATGGAATCTCTCAGCGTGTGGGCAGAGGCACGACCACTAAAACAGAGCACATCGGAGAAGGTAGCCGATTTCTTTTACGAGAAGATAATTTGCCGGTTCGGAACCCCGGAAAGTGTGGTGGT